>OZ017739.1:307182238-307369738 GCA_963969285.1 Odontomyia ornata
TACCTGTCGAAATACGAGGGACATTGCTATACAAGTCGAGCCGAGTGGTAGCCTATGCGGACAACCTTCACATTTTGTCACGATCACAAACAACTGCCAAAGAACTCTTCCTGAAACTCGACAGCGAAGCAAAAGTAGTAGGGCTACAAATCAATGAAAATAAAACAAAGCTCATGACGTTGTTGAGGGAAAATATCTCAAATGCCCAAAATATCACACTTGGCGAAAACAAAATCGAAATATCCCGAAGAATACTGCTTGCAAATAAAATATTTTATTCAGTTTTAACGATATTGTAGACCAGCTGCATACACAGGAAAACAAAGCTCCAAGTGTTCAAATCTGTGATAAGATCAGTGTTATGTTATGGTTGTGAAACATGGCCCCTAACCCAAGCATCCGCAAATACATTAAACGCCTATGAGCGACGGGTCCGGAGGTGAATAATCGGAGTGAAGCTAGATTGGGACCAATGTCGAAATCGGTACAACCATGAGCTGTATGAAATTTTTGACAAGCCAGAGGTCTCAACGATCATAAGACTGCGGAAGCTACAATGGGCTGGCCACATGAATTGTATGGACGAACAACGGATATTCGTTGGGAGGACCGGAGACCAGTGGGGAAACTGAGGAAACGCTGGTCTGATTTGATCAGCGAAGACAGTTCATTTTTGCTCGGATTTGAAAATTGGAGGACGTGGTGAATGGACCGAGACAGTTGAAGGCGCTATTTGCAGGAAGCGAAGGCCCGAGAGGGGCTGTAGTGCTACGAAGAGGAAGAAGAAGAGGAATATTAGGTTATTCTCTTTTGTGTTGTTGGATGTCCGTTTGTTCTGGTTTATGTCGCTTCCGTTTTCGTTTGAGGGTGTGGTCTAGTTCTGAGAAAATTGCGTTAGAATTGGTAATGCTACCATCTTTGTTTCTATGTGGATAAATTTCAAGTCTTTGTAGGATGTCAAGTCTCGGTCCTTTGCTTTGTTTGTGCAACAATGTCATAGAGTTTGTCATAGCGTCAGGCTCGTGTGCGTAGTTTTATAGATGCGTCATATAATCTGCTTTGTTATGTTTGGAAGATTGTAAGTTCTCTTTGTATCTTGTCGTTAGATTTCGTGTGGTCCTTCGTATGCATACTGTTGCGAACGAACACATACAACATGCTCGGATATATTTCTGCTTCATAACTGCAGTAGTAGCGAGCAAACAACACCTATGTATTCGCACTTCGCCAATGAAAATTAGCCAAAGAAGCACATACGCAAGTTAATAAGCGAGCAGTAAAGTGAACGAGAAAGTTCAACCCGCAATGATATTCACATCGTGAACGAACGGGGTGCTTCGAAGAGAGGTAAGCGGAAAGGAAAAGCGAAAGTTCCGGCATAAACACTCTTTCGCTCAATGTCCCCAGTTTCGCTATTTCACCTCAAGAGATCGTTGGAAAGCCGAAGCTTAAGCTGAAAGCACTCTTTCAAAGTCGAAAGCTTAAGCGAAAAACACTCTATCGCTCAATTTCCCCAGTCTCGCATATTTACCAGCCGAGCAAGCGAGACGAAACGGGGAGGAAAAACTTTCGTGGAACGAGAGCGCACGTGTTCGGCTACTCAGCACCTTTAAAGAGAATTTAGGTTGAAAGCCCACGAAAGAACAGTATTTAAAGATCTTGGGCAAAGCCTTCGAGTCAGTCGGTTTTTCAAGTCCAAAAGGGAGCGCGCTGCTATCCACTCTTCAAGTACCACAGGTAATTACGCGAGCAAAATATTCAGAAGGAGGTATAGCGAAAGTGTTCAACGAAATGGTAAGGGGTGAGGTGTTGGCTTGCGCCGCGATATTCAATCGGCCCTTTGGCGTTCCACGCCGTGTGGCTACCCCGGACCATTAGCTCGTCTAGCTGATCCCCTGTACAGGCTAGCGCTCACGTGTGAAGCGCGACCAGCCAAATGAAAGGCGCTTCACTCAATATTAATATAGGTTTGCAATAATTTAAAGCGTGTAATTTATAAATGTTTCGAAAAAAGTGAACCGGGAAATAAAGTTAAACCCCAAAAAATAAACTCTCGTCTTTTGTTGATATAGTTTAAATGGAGAGAGTTGCAGGTAAGTGGTGTTACAGCGAGTTCTTTCTTTCTTGATGATGTATATTGGAAACACATCAAATGAGCTCCCAGTTCATACCAGTATACATAGGGTATACTGGTTTGTAACAATACCATGTCGCAGTCCTTGCATGTCAATTTGTATATGCCGCCGTCCTCATATGTTGATGTGTCCTTCGGCTTTGGTTTCAGTTTGTTTCCAATTTTTTTGTTAGTTTTGAGCGCAGTTTGCGGTTAGTATTTCTTAAGAAATTTTGATTGTTTGTATTTTTCTTTGCCTATGTATCTTAACGAAATCCACTGTTAGTCATCCTTGTGCGTTTCAGTCAGTTGGCGTTCCTGTTTTTGTTTGTACCTTGGAATGAGCTTGTCAATGACACTTTGTTTGTATCCGTTATTACTTGCTATATTGTAAATGTTGTTTAGTTCATTGAAGTAGTTAGTAGGAGTCATGGGAAGGAGAGGAATAACACATATATTGCCAAGGACGGCTTAGATATGAGACACCCAATATCATCAATAATAGCAGAAATATTCTTACAATCTCTAGAAGAAGTCTTTTCCGATTTACTCTACACAATTTCCTTTCACACTACCGTAAATGATTAGAAAAAATATCGGCAGTCACCCAGGCCTTTTGATCTACTGCATAATTTACAGGCAGCTTCCTATTTTTAAACCATCTCGGGTTTTTTGATTTGCCAATCACAAGTTATTTCCTTTTTAGGGTTTTGTACCAAAATACAAAACTCTATTGCAATCACGACCTGTGTCCGTCTATCCGTCCGTCCGTCCGTCTGCATGTCACAGCACTTTTTCTCCGAAACCATAAAAGGAAGAAAAGGTCAGAAGTGGTGACTTCTTGAAAGTTTTGAGGTGGAAAAATTGTTCAAAGGCGTTTAAGGGGGGTCTCCCCATATAGGGAGGCGACCCTTCAAAAAAAAATTTTCGCCGTTGGAAGTCGAGTAGGGTGTCATTGGAAAGGTCTTAATAAGATCATTTCAAAACAAGTTTGCCTTATCAGACCCATAGGGGGCAGGGGAAGGGCAAATGTTCGAACTTTTCGTGTAAACCCTCCTTGCGATTGGCCATCTTTCATCCCAAAAATCTGAAAAAAATCATGAATGAAGGCCTTTATGAGTACAACAATAACAAATACGTGAGAAGTCGAAATTCACTCAACTTTGTCAGTAATAGTATGATTTATTGATTTTACATTTTCTTGAATAAAATCCTAACGGTACCTTTAAGTTCAATAAAATTCAGTGCACAAATGACTATTAATAAGATTGACATGTCCAGCAAGTTTCAAAAAGATCAAATAGCATTTAACGAAATTATAATGGTTTGAATTTTCCTGGATTACTATGGAACAATATTCGCTGTATTACTATAGAAACATACGGCTATGTAGCAATATGCCCTTTCTACCGACTCAGACACTACAGGTTTGCTAGGATTTGCATGAAAGTTTCAGGAATGATAGGTATCATGAATACCTTTGAGAATCGGTTCAGCTAGTAGTATCAGTAATCGTAAAACAAAATAGTGGCTATTTTAAATGCGAAGATTGAATAATTTTGAGTTATTTTTCCCCATAAGAAGGGCTTTGTAACCATCCTAGGGTTCGAAAAAATTTTTTTGATGCCATGAACCGATGATTACAGTACAGGGGAGTAGCCCCTGAAAAAAAATTCAATAAAGGTAGCCGATATGAGTTTCAAGTTTAAAGTCTTTATAAGAGCTTTTCAAAACAGTTCTTAACTGACAGTTTTTGCTTCAGTGGCGACACAGAGTGGGAAATATACGAAAAATGTGTTTTCCCCCCTCGCGATTGGGCACCTGTGATCTAAAAAATCTGAAAAAATTATCAACGGAGATATTTTTGAGTACAAGAATAACAAATACCTCAGAAGTCAATAGTATGATCTTCGAATTTCACATTTGGATGGATGAGTTCTAAATAATTTTAATTGTTACTTTAAGTGTTCTCATTCATCATCAAGCTCAAACGGATTTGAATTAGTTCTCGTAAATCGACATCGCGAAGCTCGGCCCACTTTACGACAAAGCTTCGACGACCTGTTTCAGAAACACCACACAAAATTTGTTTTTATATTTGCTTGCGCCGGGACTCTTTTGTCCCGACCTTTGATTTTATTATTTTGCATAGAAATGCGCAACACTGATTGAACTTTACGATTGACAATTTTCCAAATGATGCATGTATGATTACTAAATGTTACAAATAAGCAGAATCAAAAGATTTGGACGCTTCATATTTAAGTTAATTCTTCCTAACCACGATTTCATGAATCCCCAAGACACCAGATAATTGACTGAATCGGCCGAGCATTTCACTCACGATCACGCGCTAGAGAAGGCATGCCTGCCTTTGTCCACGAAATGTAACCCAATCTCTTCGATTACTGATCCACATCATGGACAAATGCACTAGCTGAATGTGCATGGGTCAGCAATTTGGCTGCGAATGAAAAATAGCAAATGGAATAACAGTGTGTGGCAAAATTTAGAATTCGTGACGTTTGACTAAAATATTTGAAATTGAATCAAATTAATGATGTTGGGTGAAATGCAGGTGAATGGTAAATACAATTGTTCTCAAAGGGAACAGTAAATGATTGATCAATTGATCGGTGAATTGAATTAAAATGATCGATCAATTGATAAATCAATCAAATAAATCGAATTAATTACCAATTTGCTTATTATTACAGTGCCAATTAACCTTAAATAACTATATAAGTTGATGAAGCGTTAATGTTTCCGGATCAGGCCGTGATGGGCGCTCAGGGGTGTCAGGAACTCAAAATATGTATTTCATGTTTTGGTGTGCCCGGCCTTATCTAGCGCCTGCATTGTTATGTGCTATTAATGTATTTTCTTGACCTCAGAAACCGTCATAAGGTGTTGCATACATTTTGATGCGAGGTTTTACGAGCCATTTTGGGCAACTCTATTGACAGTTGAACAAACGAACGTACATATTCCGTGAATTCGTTAAGCTATAACTATAACAAAGCAATAGTAAATTTACTCATTGAAGTATAGAAATCGTTTAGTGGAAAGCAAAGATGTTACAAGTACAGTGCACGTAAAGAAATTTTCAACATTAGAAATAACGGCAGTAAATGTAAAAATAATTATTCACGGAGAGAAGTACACTTTTATTGTTAACCGTATAGTCTTAATTCTGTTTGTCAATCAACCTCGCCTTCGTTTTTTTTTCATCTATTTAAACGCGAATAGATCCATTAAGTTTTAAGAAAAAAAAAAAAAAAAAATATATATATATATATATATATATATATATATATATATATATATATAACACATCGTTCAATAACTCCCGAGACTAACAACGAAAACAACATTTTTTTTCAAAAATCATTTTTATTCATCAATATAATCTCCTTTTAGGGTGATACAATCTTTCCAACACCTTTCCAACATTTCTATACCCTGTTTATAGAAGGATTTATCCTTTGCTTCAAAATAGGCTTCAGTTTCGGCAATGACCTCCTCATTCGAGCCAAATTTTTTCTCTTGGTGCATTTTTTGAGATCAGCAAAGAGCCAGTAGTCGCTGGGGGCTAAATCTGGCGAATACGGAGGGTGGGGAAGCAAATAAAAGCCCGATTCGTTCAATTTTGCCATTGTTTCCATGAACTTGTGGCATGATGCATTGTCTTGGTGAAAAAGGATTTTTTCTTCTTCATGTGCGGTCGTTTTGCTGCGATCTCCTCCTTCAAACGTACCAACAAGTCAATATAATAATCACTGTTGATCGATTTACCTTTTTCCTGGTAGTCAATGAAAATCACGCCATCTTTATCCCAAAAAACAGACGCCATGACTTTGCCAGCAGACTGCTGCGTTGGGCGGATGATTTCCGATTCGACTCCGGAGTGAAATGATGTATCTATGTTTCATCCATGGTCACTTATCGACGCAGGAAATCCTTTTTATTGCGAGTAAATAGCGATAAACAGCTCAATGAATCGTCGACTCGTTGCTGTTTTTGTTCCACTGGAAAAAAAACCTTTTTCATGCCCAATTTTTCATGAAGGATTGTAAATACGCTTCCAGATGATATCTGTGTCATTTTTGCAATCTAACGGATCTTCACTTTGCAATTTTTCATTACAATTTTTAACACTTCACTCACATTTTCCTGTGTAACGGCTTCCAATGGCCTAGCCGAACGTTCCGCATCGTTTGTGTCCGTACGACCACGTTTAAACTCAGCGTACCAACGACAAATCGTTGGTTTCGATGGAGAGGAGTCCAGGTAATGTTTTTCAAGCCATTGCTGAGCTTCTACGGTGTTTTTACCCATTACAAAACAATGTTTTATCAACACGCGAAGCTCGATTTTTTCCATTTTTCAAACAAATTACAAATTGACTTTACTCTAACCTCGATAAGTCTGCTGTCTGTGATCCGATCGACGTGAAATTTTTAAACGTTTCATGTAAAGGTTCGCACTCTATGGAAGTTTGGTCTAACTAGCACCATCTCTGGGTTAGTCTCGGGACCTATTGAACGATGTGATATATAAAGAGATATATACGAGTATATATATATATATATATATATATATATATATATATATATATATATATATATATATATATATTGACATGTTTATCAGCATCTTAGCAAATTAGGCAAATAAAAGGGTACTTACCCATCCTCCTCGACGACCGCTCGCAGATGGAGTAGGCACGACCGGTACTTCATATAATTAATCTGAAAATCTCTTTTTCCGAAAGGTTAGACTTATCGTTTTGTTTTTAAAAAAGCTCGAATTACACCTCCATGCAACTTTATATTTAAGTATTTTTGTTATTTATATATTTAGAAAAAGTATTAGCGGTGTTTATGGCCAAATTGACCAAATTTGAGAAAATTGTTCGCCATAAATAACATATGCTTTTTCATTCTTAGTTTAATAAGATTATTCGTCAGTCTCTGTCGTTTCTCTTCGAGCTGTAAAATTTCTCTAGCGTTGCCATTCACTACAAATACGTTTGGTATTTTCCTCTCGATTTCATCAACATATTCGATCACTGGAGTACAAATTTCCCGTATCTTTACAAAAAGCTGGTCACTTAGTGTCTTTCTTTCAAGTTGTTTTAATTGAAGATGAAGACAACGACGATGGTGTCTTAGACGCAAATGACTGCCCTGATCCAGGCATACTCCAACGATTCATATCCACATTTTAATTTTGCATATTCCATTATTATGTTGGATGGAGTAAATCTCTTTAAACACTACAATTTAAGAGAACACCGAATTTCACTTGCAATGGGTGATGATATTCAAATTAATTTTTATTACTTTTATTTTCTCGCCTGGCTGATTCAAACTAAGCTAAGACAACGCGACTCATGGGCGAACCATTTTGGGCTTCATTCTACACCGGAATTGCTTGGTTGGTCAACTCAAAAAAAAACTCAATTGAACGACGGCGCCCAATCGATTTCATTCGATTTCCAAGAAGGGAGTCCAAAGATATTTTTGGGGAGATTTACACAAATCCATCTCGTTCAAAAGTCAGACATCGAGTACTCATTGTTTCCCAATCTTACTTATATATTCCGTCATTCTATGGCGGGCGCACTATATCGAACCGTCCCGATATCCTCTGAATTGGCATAGCACTGGATAATTGACGTGTTGCGAGTTATTCATAAATGTAAGGAAAATTAAGAAACTAGAATGCGTGCATCATATAACGCATGCGGTGAGATCACTTTAGGGGAGCACACACTACTTGGGATCGTGACACACAGAATTGTCACCACCCCGAAAAATTTTCTTAATCATAGTTATAACCACACTCCATGCAGACCCGTGTGTTCTTTTTGCTTTTGACAATTCATCAAACTCGGACCGAACTTTGTCAACCAATCACTTTCTGGCTCACGTCACCACAAAACCGTTCAGGCTTAGCACCTCGCGATATGAATTAATATGGGTTTGTGGCTCTTGACGTGGTCGATTTCGATTTCCATCCACACACGGATTCATATTAACACTTGTAATGAGATATCCAATAAAAGGCATCTTTGGATCCGTTCCTTCCAGACAGACTTAAAAAAAATCATCCGATCATCGCCGCGCGCGGCAAAACTCTCGCTACTTGTCCCGATCAGCAAAAAAACTCCCCTTGTGTCGCAACGGGGTTTTTTGACGAGCCCACTCATCCATATAATCTAGTCTCCTTACGGGTCAGTGCAATTCGATGGTAAGTTGCGTTACAAAGGGGTGCCGTGTTCGAATTTAAATCGTAAATTTAAATATTAATTTTTTTAAATTGACAATTAAAATTGGATCACCATTATGATGGTTTTCGAGCAGTTTGCCTAGGCGACTGCCCAACTACAACAAACACCAAGTGACATGTTACTGTTTAGGAATACAACTACTAATACTATTGAGAGGCTATAGTCTCGTATAGGATTCTACGTGAGCGTCCGAACTTTTCAAAAATTTCGTTTTTCCTCTCAACGATTTGACTACGTTTTGGCTCCAAATATGAAAATCTATGCAATTGTAATAATTTCAGCTAGTCTACAATATAAACTACGGCTCAAGTTTACATCCCCGTTTAGTTGCATATTTTGATTAACGGTATCACATACATAATATATATTGGCAATTTATTGATTGAGTGAAAAAAATTGCAAAAAATGCAGAAAAATTTGATTCAGTATTCACTTTCATATATACTCGTAGCACGTAAATGTGTAAAAGAAATTAGTGAATTTTAATCACAAGAAAATATTAGCAAATTTCACTTTATTAAATAAACTTTGCACTATTCAAATTTCACCGATAAGTTAGAGAAGACCCTTAAAAATTTCATAATTTCTCCCCATTCAAATTGCAAAATGATCGTTGTACACCCGAACTAAGCTCAAAGTGGGAATGATGCAAATATTGCGGGTATTTATCAAATTAAAGAAGGTGGCGCTAATTATTATTGACTTTTATTCATTTTTTTTTTTTTTTTTTTTTTTGTGGTAGGGAGGTGAAGGCATTTATGCCCGCCGAGTCTGGCAGTGTGGGACTCCCATGGAGGATACCTTTGGACTACCCACTAAACACCTCCCCTGTCAATCTGAGAACCAAGCCTGGAACCGTTTGACACATTACTTCGGGCCAGGTCTCGTTTTATTACGCCGTGGGGCGCCTTCAAGCTGGGGAGTCCCTTTCCTAGCGGGAGGGGAGGGGGGAAGAGGAATTGCCAGAAGAGCGATCCCCCAGCCCCAGCGCCTCCGGCTGCTGTGAGTCCCTTTTATATTTTAGGACTGCCCGAGCATAATGTGCCACCTGGTTCCATTTGTCAACCGATTCGAGTATCACCATAACTATATTATCCGGGGTGAGCTCTGCCGTCTCCCTGTAGAGTTCCCTTCGCAGCCTGGCCCATTTGGTACACGCAAAAAATGTGTGACAGGCATTGTCCTCCTCTCCTGGGCAAAACCGACAATCGGGAGACCGTGACTTGCCGATCTTGTGCAGGTAAGACTGAAAACACCCGTGCCCGCTCAAGAGCTGGGTTAGACTTTTATTCATGGAAGAAACACAAGTGAATGTGATATGACTATTCATTATGATTAAGGGGTTTTCCGCCTTCCGCTTCATAGGCATTACAAACTTCAAGCAAAAAATTACGAAACAATTAAAATGATTCTACGTTACGTTACATTTGAAAATTTAATTCAATACAAATTCATTCAATGAACGCAGAAATCGTGTTTCGCTTGTGGCAATGGTTTCGTCATTATTTCCGCTACCATCTCATTTGTTGGAATGTACTGAATGATGACGGACATTAATGCAATGGTGCACCGGATTTTGGGCTAGATATAATGCACCAAGATTGTCCCCTGATGGTTGGCGTTTCCACAAGTTGTTCAGAGCCAATCTCCTTCACTAAATCCTGAAGAGCTTCTTTCGTTGCTTCACTGAGGGCAATGTATTCAGCCTCTGTTGTATTGAGTGCTACTGGTGGTTGCTTCTTCCACTCCCAAGTGATAGCTGAACGACCAGGTGTAAATACGGCAACCGAATTCGTATAGCCCCTGAATTTAAAACGAAAAATGTGACGGATCCGCTTGCCGTATTACGATCACTTTCGCCGAAAAGTTCGTTATAAGCAGGTTCGTTATACCCAGTAAGATATACACTCCTTTTTTTGACATTACATTCAAGCATTTGAAAATTGATCGTTATAGCAGGATGTTTGTTAAAACCGAGTTCGTTACATATGAACACTACTGTAGTAGAAAATTTGAGTGATATTTATAGCAAAGGCGGGATTGCCAACAAAAAATATTGAAAACATGAAGGAAAAATTTTATCATTTTATTGTCATAAAGCATAACTTATATCATCAATTTATTGTAAATTACAACTAAGTTGGGTGGGCAGCTGGCGGCCTGTGCAATAGCACATTGTGCTCATATGGTTGATTTGGTCCAGACCATTACAGCCCCCATCACGTTGTTTACACAGAAAATGACCCAATAAACAGATATTTTCCGACAAACAACATATTTGCAAACATAACATCCGCTTCCAGGATTTCATCAAAATATACTAAAATCCTTGACTTCCTTCCTTAACGGAGTAGTAGGAAATCGAGTTGAAAATTAACTTACATAAATTAATTCCCTAATCTCTAAAAGTCTTTCCTGTTCGGATTGCATTGGATAGCTTCATTAAAATACCATTTTTATATAATTATAGTAAATCTATATTTTATTTCCACTTTTTAACATGTTCGAACATTTTCACTTAAAAAAACTGTTTATGAATCTTATTGATATTTGACAGAATTCTTGTTCGTAATCCCCCGCGGATGGGCCATTTAAAATTAGTTCCGAGCGTCAACGTCCAGTTGTTAATTTAGTACACTCGCGTGTCAATTTAAAAAACAATTCAAAATACCTATGTGGGTGTTTTTGCGCGGGAGAAAATAATTGAACTGCATTACCAATTTAAGTTCGGTAATGCTGAAACTGCACACTCTTAATTCCAAATTTCTGCGAATTGTAGAAACGAAAAAAAGTAGCTTAATGACTTCTTAAATGCTTTTTAATTTCTGCATGTATTTTCTTTTAATTTTTCCGCTGTGATTTGATTCATGAAACGACTTATATTATGAAATGTCTTGCAACTTATACCATCCAACAATAGAGGCCGCTAGAAATGTGAATGATGTACTAGATCCAATCGAATTAAATCTACTACCTTCGCAGCGGGTAAGAGCGTGAATCAGCCGCCATGCCGAATGTCAAAAAATGCGGCTTAAGCGCGCATGTGTGTGGCAAAATCGCCGCCATATTCACACATATGAGCGTACGTATACGATGTGATGTGTGCGTATGAGTGTTCACGGTATGGTCGGTAGTTTGCGTGAAATGTTTCATATCCGCGAGTCGCGAAATCGGCAACAAAAATTCATCGCAAGTTTTTCCCGTGTGTAAATCAAATACAAGAAACTAATTGCCGGGCTATAACGAAAAACAAAGAGTGAATTTCGACGCGGTGTTCACGGTTAAAAGACATCTGTTGTTGGACGTGCGTAAGAACGTAGAAAAAACGTGCGTACGTACGGTGGCCGCTGCTATTTGCTATCATAGAGGTGGAATTTGTCGTCGAATGTTTGTTTTATGAGAGCGAGTGCGTTTGATTTCGGTGTGCGAGGTCGAAGGCGAGCAAACGAGCGAGCTGCTGCTTAATTGACATGGCCGGTAAGTTTGCTAATTGCGAAAAGTGACGATTGGCAATTAAAATTGCAAGTTGTTACCGCGACCAATTCAAACTGCGAGGTGATCCCCGTGCGGTGGCCGGTCCTTGACATATTTGCCAGTGTCAAGCGACTGACGCCGCGGCATTGTGATATGTCATGGAGCCTCGACCGTCCGTCGTGAGCGCTAGGGCCCCCGGGGACAAGTGAGCACACTACCAGCGATGTTTTGGCTGGTGTCCTGGCGAATCGACCGAATCGGCAAATCTAGAGGAGGATTACTACAAATACTTCAAACTCTTCCACCCCCGGTGGGTCGCTGCCGGAATCCGAAAAGGTGGTTGTCATCAGGCGGCGAATGTAAATTCGTTGCTTTCATTACTTTGATTTTCAAATGGAGCATGCAATTTTGTTGGTTAGCTGGTGTTGAGGACATAATGAAAAACAAATAGACGCCGTTTGCGCAAACTTGTTTAGCACGACGAAAGGACAACGAGGTGTAATTTTGGCAGCCACACTGTGACAACTTCAAGTTGATGGTCCCCTGTCACCTGTATTATAAATGAGAATGTCATTTGCGGTCGCAGGCACTTGTGCCCAATTGACAAGTTATTTCCGTGCATTCAACACGGAGCATTGCAGTCCTTGCAAGGCTACCCGGTCAGCCAAGCCATTAAGTGTTTGGAGCGCTTCATGTGCCCCATTCTAGACTGGCGAACTTGTGACAGAACAAAAGCGCATCTGTCGACCCGGTGGACACAATGATTGCAGTGCCGGGAGGTTTTGGCTGTTATTTACTTGCTAGTAAAGTCGTTTGGAACATTGTTGGGGTTAGAGGCTATCCAATCGCTCAGTCGCTCCTGCAACGTGCCGACTTGGCTGATTTTGTTGCTTCAGTTAGTTTCTCTGAATGACGGGTCACAGTGAGTGGCAGAAATATTAGTAAAGTTGTTCATCGAAATTAGTGAAAACAATATTCCTGGATATCATAGATTGGTAAACTGATATCTTTCTTCTATAAACCGAGATTTATTTGGCATTTCAAGAACGGACATATATGTAGGTCATGAGTAGCTAATGGAACCGCCAAAACAAAGCACGAATCAGTGTCTGCTATGAGAGTTGTATTGTGTAAGTTATGTAATGCTCAATAGTCTAAATCTATTTTTCGGAATATAAATATATTTTTGTTAACATTTTCAACATTTCTTTTGTATCCAATCAAACGAGGTATTTATATTGTTAAATTTAGGGAGATCAAACGGCCATTTGATTTACAGGAAAACTCTTCGAATTATTTTTATAGTAAATTGAGCTCACTTTTCTCACTAAATAAAACTGACAAAGAAGTTTTCCAGAAAATCAAGCTAACATTCAGGCTTTTGTACACCCTCCCCGTTGTTACTAAACCAAACAGTTTCACTCCTTATCCCTTGCCTGTATTATTGTATTAATTCCACTCAATGAATGGCATCAAAATTGCTACTCAACACATAAAATTCATACCAGATTTTGAAATCGAAATTGAATGATGTTACCATTTGATAGTTCTGAAACTGCAATTTCGCATCTGGAATCAAGACAAGATTTGTTGAAAATTGGTTAGTGGTTCACTGTGCAATTCTAAATTCATCCTATGAATTAAGCTAGAGAGGCACGGATATATTTCTAATCAAATCGTTTATTCGCTCTGAACTGACTGACGTTACGTTATTGTTACGGCCTGAGTTTTATATAGACCACTAGGGCCTATAGCTAAAAATTTTTTTTTAATTCATATTTTGATTTTTGACATTTGACGCGTAATACGTAACGTGAGCGAAACGTCAATACGAACTATTATACAGCACTAGCTCGGCTAGACGATTGCATGAGCAACAGGATAAAGGTAAAAAAAATTCTGAACATTGTATTACTAAACCTGAAAATGAATTTATCGAATATTTAAAATTTAAAAAATAGGGAGAAAAAACCAAAAGTTTTGTCTGCTGGTCCCGTCCGTCAAGGTTAATCAAAAGAAAGAAAAAGTCCCACCAATCACTGTATTTGGGCAAATAGGCTAAGATATGGATCTGCTTTAGGCAGCTGAAAATAAGTTAAACGATTTTGAGATCAAGAGACTGAATGTCGATAAACTGACGATTCGAACTAAGTCATTGGTTGATTTTCAGGCAGCAAAAAGTGCGTTGAATTCTGGAGAGGTTCCGCACTTAACGCGCACCCCCAAAAGCGAAAAAATCAGTTTGGTGTGGACTGCGGAGAGTAAACAGTCGGTCTCCTTCAGGTGCTTCAAGAAGTTTCAGCAGAAATAGAATTTATTACAGTTAAAGACTTTGAAACAAGGATAGCGATTGTCAAGCGGAATAACTTGCCTTATTACTTAGTCCAGATTTCCAGCAAAAGCAGTTCAAGTGCCCTACAAAAAACAAGGTATTTGAACCTCCGAGTGGTGAGGTGGGAACGCCTCCAGAAAAGCGATATCAACCAGTGCTACAGGTGCCAAAGATTCGGTAATTTGACTGCCAATTGCGCCATAAAATATAGATGTGTAAAGTGCAAAGATATCTATGCTCTCGGCGAGTGCAAATTGGTTCAGGCGGAGCCAAAAGAAAAATTAAATTGTGTGGAATGCGGTGTCTTTGGTCATCCAGCATCATATCGAGGATGCCCCCGGTATCAAGATGCAAAGGTAAAATTTACTCCAAATCAAAGTCAAGTACATCGCAGTGTGACACTTACCAACTTCGTCAAACACGGGGCGTAATTTGCACTTGCTGCTATAGGACCAGCAGACAATGTAAATAAAATAAATCATGTAAGTGGCAATAATGAGCTGCTTCTTAAAATTTATCAGCAATTAAATTCTTTATCGGAGGGAATCGATAAATATGATTCTAAAATTAACTTTGATTTTCTGCGTTTAGGGCTTTCAAATGCCTCAAAATAAGTTGTCATCCAGTCACATTCCAATGGATAGGATGCCTCTCATCTCGATCAACGTCAACTTCATTGTGAGTCTACATCGACGTGACTGTCTCTTGGGATTCCTTGTCAAGCAAATGACTGACATCATCATTCTCACTGAAATCCACATCAATTCATGGCACTCTATGACATTCAAGGATTTTGAATTTGTAAGAAACGATACGGTTAAACGGTGATGGGGGAGGTGGCATCGAGATATTGTTGAGAAGACCCTATTGTTTCCAAAATATTGAAAAAGTCGAATTCAAAAGCTTTGAATCTTTTGAAGTGTCCGTTATCAAGACTTCACTGCCAGGTGGAGATAACCTCTCCGTTATCTCAGCCTATGCAACTGGTCGTAATGTTCTCAAGTTCAAGGAGGAGCTCAATTCCTTGTTCGAAATACTCGAATTGAACAGGCTGCATAGGTATTATATTCTTGCTGGTGACCTGAATGTCAAGCATGCAGTGGTGTATTCCTGAAATCGTGGATAACAGAGAACCAAATTGAATACAGGTACAATCTATGAGGTGTGACAATTAAGTAATGAGACTGATTTTATTGCCGCGCTTGTGGTAAACCTGCGACCTTGAAATTCCCTTCCCCGGCATCCTTCCCCTCTCCGTTGATATTTATCATCGCTCTAGCTTGTTTAGTTCGCCTGCTATGTCGAGTTGAGTAGACGTGTGTTGGTGGTGCTCGTTACAAAAATGGAGAAATGAAATCAAGAACAACGCGTCGCGATAAAATTTTCCGCCGGATTGAGCGAAACAGCTTCGGAAACGTACGCTGAAATTGCATGCTGATAGTGCTCTTAGTCGTGCCCAGATGTTTCGATGGCATAAAGAGTTTAAGGAGGGGCGTGAAAGCGTGGACGACGAGGCGCGGGGCGGGAGACCAGTCGAGGTGCGGGCTGAATCGAATGCGCGCCCTAATCCGTGATCGGCATTTAACAGTTCGAATGTTGGCCTCGGAACTGGGTATGAACCGTCAAACAGTCAGACAAATTTTAACCGGCGATTTTGGGATGAAAAAGTGCGCGAAGATGGTTCCAAAGAAACTTTCTGAGGAGCAGGAGCAACAGCGAATGACCGTTGCAGAAGACTGTTTGGAACAAGTGGAAAACGATCCGACGCTTCTTGATCGAGTTATTACAGGCAATGAGAGCTGTTTTTTTCCAATACGGTGGTCAAAGGAACCCATTTTGAGTCGATTATGGACATCCAGGCGGCCGTGACGAGGGTACTCGCGGACATCCCAGTCGAAGCGTTCCAGAAATGTTACGAAGCATGGAAAACGCGCTGGAATCGTTGTATAGCTGCCCAAGGGGACTACTTTGAAGCGGATGGCAGAGTTGTAGAATAGTTTTTAAATATACGGTTTTCATGGAATCAGTCTCATTACTTAATTGTCATACCTAGTATATGGGTCGGAGTTCCCAACATACCCTAGGGCAAATTCATATTTGGACCTCTGCATTGCTGGCGCAAGACTTGAATTCAGCTTTAATAGTCCTCAATGGAAACTGCAGGTGCTTGCTTACGATAGCAGCGACCATAACGCAATCGTAATGGAAATCAATCATCAAAGGGATGATCTCTTCATCATTCCAGTTCAACATGAATATCATCGGTTGAATTTCAAAAAAAAAACAGACTGGGGAAAGTTTCAAATAAAGTTTAATCAGGAGTACCAGAAGCAATGTCTTCCTGTTGATGGCAACTCTTGCTCAATGGTTCCTATTGACAGTTTTCGTTTTCGCGAAAGTGAATAGCATATTCCGTAAGAATTCTCGAGTGCAGGTATCGAATCTTGAAGTCACTAGTGATGAGATAAATCTTCTCGATCGGGCTGGTATCGAAACTGATAGTATGACTCCGGATAGAAATGGAAACGGGATTATATGGGATGGATTGCATAAACTTGCCTTGTTTGCAACTCATTTTGAATTGGTTCATCTACGAAACCCTGTGAGATGGATTGAAAAATTTTGTAGCCTCCATACTAATGACTCCGAGGCGAATGTAATGTCCGGTATGGTTCCTTCGCAGCCCATACGGCGGAAAGTCGGCGTATTTTCGGTGTTTAGTACGACGAGCGCCGTCCTGACCGCCATTTCTAGGATTCGTTTTCCCCGCGGATCTGTTAAAGGCACCCCCTATTCGTTTGCTTTAGCGTTGAAGTCTCCCCCTACGAGCACGTTGCCATCTGTGTTCGTGACAGCGCCCTCCAAAGCTTGGCTTGAAATGATATCGGTTCGTTCGGCGTTCGGTACAAGATCCGATCTTGGGTCAGCAACCTTGCAAAGGATACAGTGTGTCTCCTTTGTACACTCTCTTCTTATGTCCCATTTCACCGCGTTTGCATACTTGTGCGGTGTGACCATAGCCAAGGCATTTAAAACATTGAAGAGGCGCTGCTCTTCACCATATCCTGCAGACAACCCACCCTATTATTACTTCGCACTTATTCAGAAATTGTTCGGCATCCTTTTCGTTCAAGTCAATGATGGCCATGCGTTATCCCCTATGGTTTTCTGGTATCAGCCTCGCTTTGATCCTGCCCACGCTCGTTGCCATCTCGAGCGAGACTATAGTCGCGCTTTTGCTGAGGACTTTCATTCCTGCGTCGCTCCTAATTCGACCTGTACGTGGCCCGACCGGGTTGGTCGTACTGCTTTATTAGCTGTGTTGGTGTCTTTGGGCCTTATATTTCCCCTGATATCCCGCAGCATTTCTGCATGGGATCGGCCATCTTGGGGGTTTACGATCAGTGACTGCTGCCGGGGTCTTCTCTCCTTTTTCACATCAGGCCTTTTTTCTTGCTTTATTTTCTGGTATTTTTTGAAAGAGTTTCTTTGCAGATTTCTTTGCTCTTTTTGTCAGCACTGTCTGGAACCCCTGATCTAGCGTTCCACGCCCATCAAGTGCCTCTTCCTTCTTGAGTCCTGATCTCCTTCGATTGGGCTAGACGCCACTCTTTTATTGATGTTTGATGGTGGAGCTGTCTGCGCGTGTCCTTTAGGTTTAACCCTCAGTGCTTCTTTAGCCTTCTGCTTTTCTTCGGCCTGTAATCAGCTCCTCCGGAAATGGCCTATGCGGTCGAGGAGCTCCTCTAGTACAAGCAGCCCATACTTTACATCTTTGCTGATTTTTGGCGAGTCGCATGCAGGCTAGCCTTTCTTCTTGATGTCGCTGGACGGCGATTGTGCTTTGCGACCTCTTTTCTTGGGAGAAGTTATCGGCTTCCGTTTCCGAGTACAGTACTTCAGCCACGTTTTCGCGGGGGCGGTGAAATCACACAACAGCACTTTATTTATCTAGTCATTCCTTTTTTTTGCGGCCGTGATACTTTATGGACTTCAGGATGGTTCGTTACTATTTCGGGATTTAGGAAATTTGCTTCGGTGGCTTTGGTAGCGCAACCAGCGGCTGCAGCCACGATGTTAACACCACATCGAAAGCGGTACCAACGACAACAACATTGTATTCGTCGTCGCTGGTACCGCTTCCGATGTGGTGTTAACATCGTGGCTGCAGCCGCTGGTTGCGTCGTTATTGATATTTTTAACTTAATTTTTTAATATTTTTAAGAATATATTTTTAGGTTTTTTAGTTGAAATTGCTTGAGTTTGATTGGATCCCCCATCGGAGCCGCTATCTCCGTTCGTGTGTGTAGTCGTTTTTTTGGTCCCATAATTATCTTTGCAGAGCAGAGGGGCAATGCGAGGGTTGGCACAAGCCCTTATTGGGACAAGTGCTCAGAGCCAGACAAGCGTTAATCGGAAGTCCGTCTCAACCGAACCTACACCATCAACCCAATGGTGCAAACTTCAAACGTACTCCGAGGTATGATAGTTGAATCATCTCGACGCTACCGTGCAAAGGAACTAGGCCCAAACCATCATATCCGCCAGCCCAAAGCATCAGTTCATGTTCATTGTCCAGAGCGTAGTCAAGATTCAGCCAGGGTCATTACCTGTCATCCCAGGAGGAACCTCACGGCGACCTCCAATCCTCGGGCCCATGGGGGCAGCACTCCCCAAAGAATGCTAGCCTACAAGAGTATTCCTGTCAATTGGCATTTTCCCAGAAGAAGTGTGATGGGACCTCGCACGGAAGGAGAGTTCTCTTTTCGATTCTAGCCTAGACGAAGGTGCTACAACAACGGATTTAATTTGTGGAGTTTGGCGTGACTTTGAAGAATAACAATTTGCAGCAATTACGATTGTTTCTATGGAATTGAAAGTTTCTGGCGACAGCGAAGGAAGTTTCTTTCTGCGAAAAGTAACATTGAAAGTTTTTCGACAAAAAACAACGATGGAAAGTTTTTTTTTGGACGAAATTAATTTGACGATCCGGAGGCATGAAGACCAAAAATATTTATTCTTATCGTTTCGAGTATTTGTATTCCTTAAGAAATAAAATTCAAGTTAAAGAAAAAAATATATTTATTATAGCAAATAAATTTAGGAACCACAAACGGCTTCGTGTACAATGAGGACAATATTTGACGGTCGTTTGTGGCCTTCCTTGCACAATAGTTTAGATATGGAAATCATAAAAATAATTTCTTTTTCCATTGAAAGATTTCACAAATGAACAATCTACGCAATGGTTTTGGCATAGTTGGCGATGAACTTCATGAATAGGGAAGTGTCCTATTTTTTCGATCTCACGGAATCTAAAGGAAGTGCCTAAACTTTTGCAGGCGCTTTCTTAGCTTTCTTCTAACTCGGATCTGGCAAATTATTGCAATTTGTAGGTATGCCTACTCTGCTGTTTGCAGCATAGTACATTCACATAGTATCCACACCTGCTATTTACCCTGTGTTGCACACTTTCTGAATTTTCTCAGTGGCGGGTCAGCTGAGCCAGGGCACGTCAGCTGAGCTGAGGCCTGCCGTATTCAAAAAACAAAACAAAAAGCAACACATGTGTTCTTTTAGGCATTTCAGAACATGGGAGTGCTGCCAGATCCTGATAAAAAACTAAGATTGCATGGAACGAATTTGTTTTCTGCAAAGTTATTTATTTTTTGAGATCTGGTAATCCTGAAATCTCTCGTCGCAGCACATGTTTATATTCGCGCCAATCCTCGCGTGAGCATTTACCTACCTACCTGCTACTGAAGGTTTATGATCGCTCTTCGGCTTGTGTTCGGATTTTTCCGGAGGATAGATTGAGTACGGATACTATGTGAGTATACCATGGTTTGCAGGTGTGTCTTGGGCTGGAGCAGCACTAGGTCTGCCGCCTTTCTTCGTGATGACTTTTTAACTCATACAATAGTGCTCCAAAAAGGCAAGTTCAAAATCATAAAGTCACATGTATACATCATTCTTGCGTTGCCATGATAGCTATGCATTGACTGCACACATATCGATCATATAGAAGAATATACTTTTACACCACTGTCGTCATCGTATTTTTATTTTATATAAGTCTAACAAGGAATCTAACAAATCAAAACCTCCCATATGGCGATTGTAAACACCAACAGCTTGTTGAGATAGAATTTTTTATACTGTTCCTCTCGTCTGAAATACCTTCTTTTGGATGTAACGGGCTCAGTGCTCACAAACGCAGAAAGCAAGTTTACGACTGTCTTATTATACCAGGAGGCTAAGCTTAGTTTCACGTTGCTTACAGTCGCAACTTTTTCCACCACATCACCACGCCCTAAATTCTTTAGTTCCTTTTCTGTTGGCATATTAGCATTTGGCACTCTGTTCAGTCTAACTGTTCCTAATGGAAGCAGACCATCCTGAAACAGGTAAACTTTGCAAGTTTATGTCATTGAACCAGTTGCCAAAAACTATTTTATGGTTTACATTCCTCAGAACAGTTTCTGTCAGTCTTTTAACAACATCAAAACTCACTCCTAGATCAGCTGCATCACTTGGACAAACGCTGCTTTGTGCACCATCAAAAACGATCAAAGTCATAACGAAATCCTGAAACACCACTAAGCACCTGATTTTTGTAGCCCCATTTGTGTGGTTTGACAGAGTTGTACTAATATAACTCAAGGTGATATTTGGTAAGATAAACTGTTTGTCAACTGCCAGGTACTCTTCCCTAGGCAATTAAAAATAGGCGCTCTCTAATTTTATTCAAAAGACGTCTAACTTTGAACAGTTTATCGAATTTCAATGTACCTGCTGGCTTGAAATATATGTTAGGGGGCGTTCAAGTATTACGTAACGCCATTTTTGAATATTTTTGACCCTCCCTCTTCCCCATGTAACGCGTCGTAACTTTTTTCTGTAATCAAAATCGTATTCTTTCAAAAAATTTTAAATAAAGTTATCCATAACTCAAAGAAGTACGAAGTAAGACAATGAAGTAATGAGACTGATTCCATGAAAACCGTATATTTAAAAATTATTCTACAACTCTGCCATCCCCTTCAATGTAGTTCCCTTGGGCAGCTATACAACGATTCCAGCGCATTTTCCATGCTTCGTAACATTTCTGGAACGCTTCGACTGGGATGTCCGCGAGTACCCTCGTCACGGCCGCCTGGATGTCCGCAATCGACTCAAAATGGGTTCCTTCGACCACCGATTTTGATCTAGGGCACAAAAACCAGCTCTCATCGCCTGTAATAACTCGACCAAGCAGCGTGGGATCGTTTTCCACTTTTTCCAAACAGTCTTCTGCGACGGTCATTCATTGCTGCTTTTGCTCCTCAGAAAGGTTCTTTGGAACCATCTTCGCGCACAACTTTTTCATCGCAAAATCGCCGGTTAAAATTTGTCTGGCTATTTCACGGTTCATACCCAGTTCCAAGGCCAACATTCGAACTGTTAAACGCCGATCTTCACGGATTAGGGCGCGCACACGCTGCGCACTCGCGTCAGTCCGCACCTCGACTGGTCCCCCGCTTCGCACCTAGTCTTCCACGCTTTCATGCCCCTCCTTAAACTCTTTATGCCACTAAAATACCTGGGCACGACTAAGAGCACTATCGCCATGCACTTTTACGATTTTAGCGTACGTTTCCGAAGCTGTTTTGTCCAATCTGGCCCTAAATTTTATCGCAACGCGTTGCTCTTGATTTCGTTTCTCCATTTTCGTGACGAGCACCACCAACACACGTCTACTCAACACGACACAGCAGGCGAACTAAGCAAGCTAAAGCGATGGTAAACATATCAATTGAAGGGGGGAGGATGCCTGGGAAGGGGGAAGGGAATTTCAAGGTCGCAAGTTTACCACAAGCGCGGCAATAAAATCAGTCTCATTACTTAATTGTCACACCTCGTATTCTTTCTTTTTTATTGTTTTCCGTCGGGTCTCCTTGAACTATAGGCGAGGACGCGTTTTGGCTTCCTGTAACCATCTTCAATTCGATGCCTTAGGTAAAAAAGATATATTTGACTTCAAAGAAGCAGGTATTTAAAAAAAAACATTCAATTTGAATTACTGCTCCTCTGTCCACGGGTTTGCCTGCCACTCAGACTCTTTCATTACTGGCATTCGAAATCGTTAAACCACTTGCATTAACTTCACCTTCGTCAGCATGTCGCTGTGGCCGCATTCTACTTTCAAGACAGTCTTGGCCAGTCTTGCCATATACGTAACGACTGTGCATTTGCCCACTGTTGTGGGATGTGGAATAGATCCCACCGGTTGCACATTTTCTGTTCCTGAGATCAGATTGAACTGATGGGCAAAAGAAATCGTAAGGCATCTGCTTAACCCCTTCTAGAGGAGGCAACAGACCAACTGACAACTTCATAAGAAGTGGTGGAAACTTGCATGATCCTTGTCTAGCTGACTAGATACCACGAGCATGCTTGGTGTTTGAAGAATTGGGCAGGGTGGCGCCAGGAAAGTATCCGGAAAGACAGATTTCAATGCACTCCTCGAGCACGAACAGCAGGATTCGTCAGCGCATTTAATCACCTGCAAGAAATATTGCGATTGACGGATGTGAGCGCTGTACCTCGCCTGATTAGGTTCTGCTAGATCCTGCAAACTATCTTCAGGCTTTCTACAGGGTACGTACGGTATTTGAGGACAACTAAAGAGTAAAATTAATTAGCTAGTATTTTTAACAAAATTTAATGAAATTTCAGGAATTTTTTATACAACGTTGAATTAATATATGGCTATAAAGTTATTCAATAAAATCGCCATTAACCTCTTCGATCCGGGTCCGGAAACGATTACATGCCCGAATCAAATGCTCCTTGTTCATATTGACCATAACGGCATTAATAGCCGTCTTCAGCGAAGAAGTGGTATTATAAGGACGCTTATTGGTCTCACGCTCAACTACGCCCCATACGTAATAATCCAAAGGATGAAGGTCTGGGGAGCTAGGTGGCCATAGGTTCGGTGTTATGTGGTCATGAAAATTTTCGGCCATCCAATCTTGTGCCGCCATCGCTTTATGTGAAGGAGTAGAGTCTTGCTGAAAAATATATGGTCTGCCTCCACTTACATTGTCTATCCAGGGTTTCACTACCGTCTCCAAAATGCTCGATGTATGCAGCAGAGTTCACTCGAAGTCCTTGAGTAAAAAAGTGTGGTGGCATAACATTTCCTTCGTTGCCGACAACACCTAAAACCATAACAGTGGCTGGAAATTTTGTGTGCATAACAACAGGAACCTCCGTAGAATTTGAACATAGCCATCTGTCCTTTCTGCGATTTGTCTTTTGATCTTGGTCAACATTTTTTTCGCCGGAAAAAACCATAACATTTTGGGCGCCTCAGGGTGTTTGAATTTGTTTAAAAGACTTTTGATCGGAGAACTCTCTCTTTCCGTGTTCATTCCGACATGAACTGTCCTCTGCGCATCACGTAAGACTTATACCGAAGGTCTTCGTGGACAACTCTATGAATAAGGCGCTCAGAAACATGAAGCTCACTCGCAAGGACCCTCATTGATTTTGAAGGGTCCTCGTCTATGATCGCTTGCACTTGCTCTGAAAATTCTGCAGATCGGACAGTGTCAGAACGTTATTCGTGCTTTTTGCGTTTTGCAACGGATTCTGTATCGCCTCCTGATGCTTCCAATTCACGGCGAACCTTATGCACGAATGAACGGGCGCAATTAAGAAAATTAGAGATCTCTAAATCTGTATGGTTCGCACATATAGCGACGATGACAGTATGTCTCTTCATTTCTTGAGAGATGTTGTAGTCCGCCATTTCTTATCTGAAAAGGAAAAAAATAAAAATTCGCGAAGTTATAGTCACATTTATGCATGTCCTCAAATACCGTACGCACCCTGTATATTCCGCCGAAACATCATAGTTGTCAATTTTCATTTCCCTCCCTACGTTAGAAAGTGTGCGTGCTGAAAATTGCGATTTTCCAAATCATCATCAATAGCGACTCCTTTGTTGTTGAGATGAGAACCATAATATCATGCTGAGGGGGGCCATGCATCGCTCAACGCGGTTGTATGCGCTCCGCCCAAGAGCACTAGTTGCTATGAACAGGGCGTCCAGGTTTTATTTTTTGATGTGTTGAATGGCAAGGTTCTTGACTTTCTGATAACGCGAGTTTTCGTCCGGCCCATCATCTATAAAGATGATGATCACTGGCTTCTCGGTGTTCGATTCTGTCATAATTAAGGGTTTAAATGCAGATATGTTACTAATAAAAGTGATTCGAAATCATAAGCATGGGTGTTCGCTATGCAAAATGCGTATTACCCACTCCTTATGAACCAGCAACAGGATCCGCGTTGAGGCTGGCGTATACAGAAGAAATAAGTTTGTGCCGCTCTGCCACGACCCAGCAATGGGGTTTGGTAAAAGTATTCTGTATTCCATATGCATTAAAAGAGAGCTCCGACTTTTCACTGCCGATAAACGTATTGGTATACAGATTTACTGCTGTCCCAGAAGCGACGCGAGAGACTCCAAGGACCTGATTGTAGCAGTGCGGGATTCTCCATCCTCGTGCTTTTTGTGCATCTTGGTCTGTGGCCTTGATAACTTTACGAGTACGCTACGTACGTTCCTCCCTCTCTTTGAGTGTTAGAAACGCGTTCGAGAAATTTGGAATCCCATAAACAGCAGCCTCATGCAGGTCGGAAAGAGTGAAACAACTCCTAATTAGATCTGATCGGCGGCGTTCATTAGCAGCGATGCCATGGATTGCAATGTAAATTGTGGTCTCCAGGAGAGCAGGTTGCGAGTCAGCCAAAGGGGGCTGCCCAGGTTCAGATCGAGGTTCTACTGCAGCAGGATTGCTTGTCTGATGTTAACCTTTCTCAAATTTTTTTTTATTGAGACATGCGATATAGAAAATATACATATATATATATATATATATATATATATATATATATATATATATATATATATATATATATATATATATATATATATATATATAAACAGGATAGTGTGTTAAACAATCAAACGCATATAAAAACGTTTTCAACGTCGGGAATCTAAATTTTTTTTATTTAGTGAAATTGACGTAAATTTCTCATAAAAACACTTCGCTACGTTTGTTAATAATGTTTGGAGCAATTACTCATAACGAACATCTACATTCAGTTGAACCCGCAAACCCCAGCTGTGGGCAAAAGCGTTACCTCTTAGGGTACCCTCAGATGATGAGCGTTCAATGCGAGTTTTACTAACACGCGTTGACAACTAAATACAAAAACACACGTTAGCATGTGTACAATTGTAATGAAATACATGTTGTTCTTAACGCGTATCTTATGAACATACACTTAGCTATCGGGTCAGTAATTATTCAGTAAAAGTCCACAGTCAACTCAATAAACCGCATCAGGACAGTTAATAAAGTAAACAAAAACAAAGTTTTCGTTTCTGATACAATATCTCGGTATATTCACGACAGCAAACTATGTAGGATTCCTTGTACCATATATACTCGGAACAATGACATTTATTTTATAAACATACAGACAGACGAACTGTACTGTAAAAGTATACATACACACCTGCTTTTGTTGAAAAGTACGCGAAGTCGCTGGGACGTTGGGTTTTGTTGACAATAGTGTTGCTGGCGTGCTTGAGGTTTTCATATAGGCAGCTTAAAATATATAATTCTTATAACCGATTCTTTCATGATAAATCTTGATTTGGTTTATATATTGTATATATGTTTAGCGGTAAACTTACCTGTGTAAAAAAATTAAGCATTCTTGCTTTCTTCTTCGTGTCTTTCACCTTCAACTCTCGTACAACATCATTTATATGCTCTACAAACTTTTCTTTATTTTTAAGTTTTTCTTTAGTCGTTTTCTAAATTACGTTGGCATTTTTTGAGAGCCTTTATGGGCCAAGAACAGTTGATGATGCAAATCGCCCTCTTTTGAGGAAATTACAGTATAACTCGCTTTCAAAACACTGACTACAGCAATGTGCTTCTGTGTATTACGCCTTTGAAATACTAACGTATACCAACAAACGACAATAAATAAAAAACGACAATAAATAAAAATGATCTACAATACAGTCGATGGATTCCCCGTGAAACATGAACGAAAAGGGTTTGCCAATTTGGGCGATTTTAATTCCCGTTTTTATTTAAATAAAAAAAAAAGTTACGTAACGTATTGTTCAAACCCCGTCTCGCCTTTGTAACGCATTGTAACGTTTTCAAACGTTTTTCCTGTAAGCCGTGTTTTTGATTTTCAAACTACAGCACTACACTGACAAACAAACCACATATTTTTAGTACGAGGGCGATCCTACAAAAGAAAAACGAAAATTTTGGAAAAGTGGTGATTTATTTCTCAACATAATCTCCTCTTAGCTCGATACACTTGACCCAGTGATGCTCCAACTCCTTCAACCCGTCTGAAAAATACGTCTGCAAAGTTGGCCTCCGTGGCGGTGAGTGACTTTTAAGTTTGGAAACAAAAAGAAGTCACACGGGGCCAAATCTGGAGAATACGTTGGAGGGAGTAGCAGCTCGTAGTCCAATTCGACCAATTTTGCCGCGGCGACGGCGGAGGTGTGAGCCGGTGCGTTCTCATAGTGGAAGAGCACTTTTTTCTTTGCCAAATGGGGCCTTTTTTCTGCAATTTGGCGTCCAATCTACCCAATAATTCAAAATAGTAGAGCTCTGTGACCGTTTTGCCCTTCTCCAAGTAGTCGATGCAGATCACACATTGTGAACCCCAGAAAACGGCGGCCATCACCATTCCGGCCGATAGGACTGTCTTCGCCTTCTTCAGAGCACGTTCGCCAGGTGAAGTTCACTGTTTCGACTACTCCTTTGTCTCTGTTGTGTACCAGCGGAGCCATGTTTCATCGACAGTCACGAAACGACGCAGAAACTCCTTCGGATTGCACTTAAACAGCGTCAAACACTGCTCTGAAGTGATCTCACGGTTGCGTTTGTCGTCCGAAGTGAGCAAACGCGGCACCCGTCGCACCGACAGCTTTCTCATGACCAAAACTTCATGCAGGATATGACCCACGCGGTCTTTTGGGATGCCTACTTTCTCAGCTATCTTGCGCACCTTAATCAGTGGTTTGCCAATACGAGCTCGTGGATTTAGTTACATTATCCTCCGTGGTAGCCGTTTTCGGGGCATCTGGGTGTAGCGCATCAAAAACCGACGTTTGACCACATTGAAACTCGTTAAACCAATTTTCTACGATCGCCATCACATAAACAGAGTCACCGTACACAGCATCCAAGCGCTCTTTGATTTCGCTGCGCGATTTCCCTACCAAAAATTAAAAGCGAATCATCTACCGATATTGCTCTTTCTCCATTTCTCTGAAAATTCGCAGACACGCCCGCTTCCACGCGCGGTCACAACAAAACTACGAATCCGATTCGGCTGAAATTTTGACAGTATCCCTCTACGAGAATGCACTACACGATAGTGAATCTCTTTTGCGATCGTGGTGCCATCGGGCGGTGAGGCTAAGTACTTATCGGACCGGCCTCGTATATTTTCTTTTACTTACTTTGCTCACAGCCCAAGAAAAAGTGAGAAATTATTATCACTGCAACCCCCGACACTCGTGCTGGTAAAATGGTGGTTATGAAGATATTTGACATTTGGCATAAAAAAAAATACATACCCTTGCACTAACGTTAGGCAAACTACAGGATTTTCCATTTGGAACATAACAATTTCCTATCTTTATATGAAACCACTCTTAAACTTTTTTAATGACCTGTCAATGTCAAATCGTTTGTTAAGGTCAACATTTTGATCATAGTAAGTTCACGAACCAGCAACGTTTGAAAATTATTAAAAATTACTATCGAAATTCTGTGTCGGTGTTCGCAAATTTAAGAGCGCTCACTCCAATTTTCGGCCATAATAATCGTCCCACCCGACAGACTGTGCATACTATAAGATAAATTCGAGTGCAAATTTTCACTATTGGAAGCCAAACATACGTCGCAGCGCTCGAACCAAAGAATTATCGCAGCCGTAAGTGCATCGATTCAAAATGAGCCAAATCAATCGATTCCACGTCGTTCTCAAGAATTGCGCATCGCTCAAACGACCCTGTTTCGTATTTTGCGAAAAGATATTGGCCTCCAAGGTTACAAGATCAAATTCACTTAAGAACTAAAGCCACTTGATCATTCGAAACGCCGCAGCTTCTCCAATTGGGCTCTGCCAAAGCTTGAAGAAAATGAAGAATTTCATCGAAAAATCATCTTCAGCGATGAAACTCATTTCTGGCTCAATGGCTTTGTTAATAAGCGAAATATGCGTTATTGGTCAGCAACAAACCCGCCTGCGCTTCTTGAGACACCGTTGCATCCGCAAAAAATTACTGTTTGGTGCTGTTTTCATGCCGGAGGTGTGCTTGGGCCGTATTTTTTTGTGGATGAAAACGGCCGTCATGTTACCGTCAGTAAAGAGCGCTATCGTGTTATGTTGGAATATTATTTGTGGCCAGAATTGGATAAACTTCACATCAACGATATGTGGTTTCAACAAGACGGCGCCACTAGCCACACAGCACGCCTTACAATCGATGTATTGAAAGGCAAATTTGGTGAACGTGTTATCTCGAGAAATGGTCCCGTCGAATGGCCGCATCGTTCATGCGATCTAACGCCATTGGATTTCTTTTTATGAGGCTTTATCAAGTCACTGGTCTATGCCAACAAGCCAGCAACTTTAGACGAGCTCAAAGACAACATCCAACGAGAAATTGCCAACTTTCCGGTCGAAATGTGTGCCAGAGCGGTGGAAAATCGGGTCCAAAGAATCGACCGCTGTAAACGGGCTCGTGGTGGTCATATGGCCGAAACCGAATTTCATTCATAAAATCTAATGCTTGCACTACAATGGAAAACCCTTTATATTTGGATGTTTTAATTTTTGTGCGATAATGTAGGTAGAAATAAAATCTTGAAGTTGAGGAACCATTAAAGGCTTCGTATGCAACAGAGGGTTAATTTCTGCATACCGAATATTTTGCAATGAGTGTGTTTGCATACGGTTCTCATCGGACTGCGCGTTTAAAGTCCACATACATCGCGCGACCGTCTTGCAGTTCGAGGCTATCCTCGCCACCATGCGTTGCGTTGAGATTCCTTATGAAGCCCGCGGGAGCTGTCTAATCTGCATGAATGCGTTTTTTTGGTGGTGGTACTGGGGTGCAACCACCCTCAGGAGTTTTGATTCAATAGGTAATTTTTGATACGTACTATCAGAATCTTACATGATTTTCTCTTTCGCCATAAATTGGGTTGTATTTTTCTAACATCCGGTGGCTTGGCAATTTGCATTTGAGTTATTTGAGCGCATGATAACTTCGATAAGGGAATGGATCCTATTGTCAGTCCTGCAAGCTCGCCTTTACCCAATTTATCAATTGAATTATTTCATTTGTTCAACCTACCGCTGGATTTAAACGCGAGTGTTTAAGTGTCGTGAGTTTAAGTCATTCGCGAAATTCAAATGGGTAGGTGGATCAATCTGGGGGACGATTGATTAATAATCGTTCGTTGACACGTCGATGTTGGCTTCCAGCCAGAAGTCTGCATGAACGGCTATCCTCACTAGTTTCCTTGAGCTTCAGGTTCCTGAGCAGCTTGACGGTTTGATTGTGAAACGATTTCGCTGCATTTTCAACCAGATATCAAGCTATGTATTTTGCTAATCTAAACTTAATTCAAGCAGTGAACAAACATTTTTAAGTGTTAACACTTTACTTACTTGGACTGGTTTTACTTGGAGCTGGTGCGATTTAGCACTCTAGCTCCCTTCTATCTATGAGCAATTATTTACTCGCCGTGATTAGCGAGATCATACTATTTTGTTCTTGTTATAATATAATGTATTTATTTAAACCAACCGCGGATAGTTGGATAGATGTCATTTTGGAGTGCTTAATTGAGTCTTTTGGCCTTAAGGAGGGGATAGAGTTGGAATAACACATTATAGCAATGTCCTCGTTTGTCACGTATGTGGTCGGGCCATGAAAGTTTGTTGTCGAATGTCAGTCCTAGACATTTGGCTGTTCTTGACCAGGCAATATTTTCGTTGTCAACAGTCAGAATTTTTGGTTGCTGTCGTCTTTTTCTAGTTATAAATAATGCCTAGCTCTTGCCTGTGTTCAACTTGATCTTCCACTTGCGAAAATACTCCAAAAGTATGTCTGTGGAGAGTTCCAGTTTGGTAATGATGACTCTCGCTTGTCGAGATGAGTAAAAAATACAGGTATCATCGGCAAATAGGGACTTGTGAACATTCGAAGGCAGCCGTGGTATGTGTGCAGTAAAAATATTATATAGTATGGGGGAGAAGCGAGATCCTTGTGGGACTCCAGCTTGAATTTGCCGCATGGTTGAGAGGTGGTTGTCAATTTTGACACGAAATGATCTGCCTTTTAGAAAGGAGTCAATGATTTGTATGAGCTGCAGTGGCAGTTGTAATTCATGCATTTTGTAAATAAGTCCTGCATGCCAGACTCTATCGAAGGCTTTGGCTATATCAAACAACCAAACGCATTGATTTCCTGCGGTTTAGCCCTATTCTAATGTGTTGGACCACCCTAGTAAGCTAGAGTTCTGTGGAGTGTGCTCGGACTTGAAGCCAAATTGTTCTTTTGGAATTATTTCTTTTTTGATAACAACCTCAGTTAGTCGATTTAGTAGCACCCGCTCTACTATTTTCGAAAGAGTGGATAAAAGACTAATAGGTCACCAGTTTTGTAGAAACATGAGGTTTTTACTAGATTTTGGAGGAACAATAATAATTGCCGATTTCCATATTTTGGGGTAATTTCGCAATTGCGTTTATAGTTGCTGTTATTGCGTCGTCTGTTCAGTATTCGTCTGTTCAGTTCAGTTCAATGTCTGACCTCATGAGCCTGTTGGTCAACCGATTGACGTGATCTTCATGTTCGTCAAGGTCCTCCTCATCGAATGAATTTTCGCAGAACTGCTGGTCCAGCGTATCTGCGAAGGCTTCCGTCTTACCAGAACTGTCGAATTTGATACCGTAAGAGTCATGAATTGGTGGAATTATAAGTTTGTTCTTTATACGAAAGTATTTGGAAATTTTCTAGAAACCGTCTCACCCAGGCTCCAGACTTTGCAAGTAGCTCCCCCATTGTTCATTATTACGGAATTTTGATATCCGATCACGAATTTTGTTTGTAATTTGATTCGCTTCCTAGCGTAATCTAGGATCACCTGTGTTCATAGCCCTTCTCCGAACTCGATTCCTTCTCCTTATTAATTTTTTGATGTTGTTAGGGAGTTCATAGGGAGTTTTCAATCTGTCAGAGTTGTGACTGTGTTGTCCTCTTTTGCCTGTTCTATTTTTTCTGTGATTTCTTCTATCAAGTTTTCAGTGTCGCTGGCTGTTTCTGGGTGTTTGAATAATGGTTTCTTTAGCCAGAGCGACTTGAAAAGCTTGCCAATCAGTTTTCTGCTTTACTTTTAGGGGTTCGTCTATGTATATTCCTCCTATTAAGAAGAGCACCGGTTTGTGATCGGATGAAACTTCGTCGAGGATGCGTACATCGTATTCAAAGGTACGTGATATACCGATATCGAGAGGATAACTTTTTCGGTAGCCGTAATGCGTTGGCTCGTTGGGGATATGCAGGCATAATGGATTATCTGTGATGAATCGATTTAACTCAGTCCCAGCACGTTGCTTCCCACAGCTCCCCAACTTCGGTGATACGCATTGAAGTCGCCGGCATGGAGTATGGGACCCTGAAAGTCCAGAAGTTTTTTAACATCTTCAATGAGCGTAGATGCATGTGGGCGGCTATATCTTGAGACTACCACGAATTCAAAAGAATCCGTGCGCACTTGAATTGCAATGGCTTCTAGAGTTTATAAAGGAGGTGTCAATATGAGATTATGGTTCACATTCCTTCTTACAAGAATGGCCGTTCCACCTCCTCATTTCTGTACAGAGAATAGTTAGGGAAGCGCAGGCGATTTCCAAGCTTCAAAAAGGTTTCCTGAATAAGAATGATGTCAAATTTATAATCAAAAATAAGTCGAGTTAGCTCACCAGTCCTATGAAGCAGGGAATTTGCATCCCATGGGAGAATGGTTAAATGATCCATAAAGGTCATTATTGTTTATTTGTTAATGTGATATTGATTCTGTTTTATGATGCAAACATAGCCTGTTTCATTTTTGCCATCATATCTTGCTTCATGGTTAGAAACTCTGTCTGCATGGTGGCAAAGACTCTGTCCATGTTATAATTTGTATTTTGTGGAATGTTTGCTTGTTTTTGTGTGTTTTTAGTTTGTTGTTGTGTAGTTATTGTGGTAGTTTTATTTTGATTGCTATTTGCAGCTGCAATTTGTGCGAACGATTTCCTAACATTCATTTGGTTTCGAGGACATACACCATAATTGGCTGGATGTTCTCCACCACAGCTCAAGCATTTTGGCTTTTCCTCTGCTTTTTAGCGCATTTTGAAAGATAGTGGAGTCCATCGCATTTAACACAACGGGCCTGTGCGTGACAATTTTTGGAAGAATTTCCAAACTACTGACAGTTGTGGCACATAACATAATTTGTCCTCTACGGGGGCGTTGCATTTTGACAGTGCATATGAGGTGACAAATTGCCCTTATATTATTTGGGAAGGAGAACCTTCACCAACCTGGATAGCTCATCCCTTAGTTTTATGTACTGGATTGAAATCCTTGGCTATCCAGATCTTCTTTGATGTCGTCAATCGACAGTCCATACAGACCCCTAATGACCACACTCATATTCCTTTCTTTAGGAAGAATGGATGTGTGGTATTGAATTTTTTTTTTGTCTGTCAGGTATTTGGTCAATTTTCTGTGGTCTTGAGGTGTGATCTCCAAGTAGGCCCTTTTGGCGGATTCATGATTGATTCCGAGACTTTTCGTGTCTTTTAGGACTTGGGTCCATTTTTCAGGCTCTCGAAGAATGACAGGTACTGTTTTCCTTTTCTTGTCATCGTCTGGGGACTTGGGTGGGGCGGGTGCTGTGGGAGTAGTTTTTGTTGGGATGGCCAGCTCTGGTAGAGCCATTGAGGGATCCGGCAGTGGCAGAGCAGGAAATTCTTCATCATCCTCAGCAGAGTCTTCCTGCATGGACTCATTGTTCTCATCTTCGTCTTCTATGACTTTCTCTTCCATTGCTTGTTCTTCCGAAGGAGGAGAAGGCGAACAGACAAGACTCCATTTTCCTCTTTATGCTTTTATTTTAAGGGTTTTGTAAAATAATTTTACAAAACCCTACTTAAATCACGTCCTGTCTGTCCGTCCGTGTGTCATAGAACTTTTTCTGGCAAACTACTTAGGCTAGAAACATTAAATTTTGTACGCAGGTGTAAAGTGGTGCTCTCTTCAAAGTTCAACTAAAAAAATTGTGTAAGGTATTTAAAGGGGGTCTCCCCATATACGGGAGTAGTCCCCGAAAAAAAATTCATCAAAGGTAGCCGATATGGGTATCAAATGAAAGGTCTTGATGAGAACTTTTCAAAACAGGTCTTAATTTGACATTTTTTGCTTCGAGTGGTGCACAGGGAGGGGAAATGCACGAAAAAATGGTGTCCCCCTCCCACCTCGCGATTAGACACCTGTGATCTGAAAAATTGTGGAGGAAGGTGTTTATGAGTACAACAACAACAAGTACCTTAGAAGTCAAAATTCGCTCAACTTTGTTAATAATAGTATGATATTTGAATTTCACATTTTCCCCCAATAAACTTGTCTAGGTACCCTTAAACTGAACGAAATTCAATATTTAAGTAGTCCTACAAAAAGGTCCTTAAACTTTGCAAGTTTGATGAAAATCGAATGATATACCCGGAAGTCATAGCCATTTGAAATTTCTCCAATTACAACAACAATAACACATGATTTTGGTATTTTATGGACTTTCTAGCGAATCAATCACTGCAATTTTGATTTGATCTTCTTGAAATTTTCAAATAAGGTCAATAACATTAATATTTTTGGGAATTCATGATTTGCGTGATTTTTGTTGGTTTGCAACAAAATGGCGACCGTTGAAATAAGAAGCACAATAGATTTTCTTTGAAACGTGCACATCTCTTTGACATATTTCGTGACTATTCGTTGCTGGTGAGTGCATTTCTGAGAAGTTGAGTACAAAACCATTCTGACATGGGCGTAGGTCTGTCTACCCAATTTGTTCTTTTTTGATTTAGTCAGCGCCAAATCTCTCGATTGCTCCATAAGCCGTTTGTTAACTCGGCGTTGTTCTGCCAACTCCAAGTTAACGTAATTTAATTGTTGTTGAGCCTGTCTCAACTGCTGTAGGACTTCGCTAAGTTGTGCCTGCACAATTTGCGAAGCTTTTAATTGAGCAATCAATCAGCAGAGCAATCTGCTGATCCTTGTCCATGCCCTTGTCCTTTGAACCCTATCCAGCTATTAAATATTTGTAATACGAATGAGAGATAAACAAAATAATATAGTCTCGCAACCAGGGAAAGCAAAAATCAGTCACCCAGAAGACTCCTTGGTTTTTGTTTTCACTTCGGTAATAACACTTGCACAGCCGCTATCTCTATCACAACCGGTTGCATTGACTGTCCAACGCAGAGTGTGTGTGGTGGTGTGGTGAACACTTTACATACACGTACTATGCGTACATTATTAACGAATGAAATCTACATTATTACTGAAAGAAGTTCAAACACTTTGGTTCGGGGTCTCTGTTCTTGTATTATCGTAAAATTAGACTGTTACTGCGATTTTGCAAATGAACTTAATTAAGACAAGAAGATGCGGAGCATCACTGATCTCAAGCAGAATGCACTGATGATCACTGGTTGAGTAGTCCTCTAATAATTTCCAATTGTGTATCCTCCGTACTAAGGACTCCGAGGCGAATGTCAAGTTCGGTATGGTTCCCTCACAGCTGATACGGCGGAAAGTCGGCGTATTTCCGGTGTTTAGTACGAAAAGCGCGTCCTGGCCGCCACTTCCAGGATTCGTTTTCCCCGCGGATCTGTTTGAGGCATCCCCCTTTCGATTGCTTTAGCGTTGAAGTCTCCCCCAACGAGCACGTTGCCCTCTGTGTTCGAGACAGCGCCCTCCAGAGCATAAGGCTTGGCATGGAAAGATGATATCGATTCGTTCGGCGTTAGGTACACACTAAAGAAGGTGGTCCCTGAGCATCGAACCCACACGAAACCATTCCCCCGTCCACAACTCTCCGCTTGGAAATCACTGGTTCCAAACTCAGATGGCGGCAGTACCAGTTTCATCAGGATACCATAATGCAAGACTTTTATCATGGTGTTGCTCACTCAGCAGCAAGAAGTCGGCTTTCATGTCCCTCGCAAACTGCTCAAGCAGATTTTGGACCGTTAACTGCGGTGTAGGTTTAGCTGCAGGATGCGGGTCATCAAAGTTGAAATTTTGCCTTGGCTAGGGCTTCCTGGAAAACCCGGCATTTCCTGATCCCAAGACGTGTCCAAAATCAGGTCTTGGATCAGCAATGCCAAGAATACAGTGTGCCTCCTTCGTACACTCTTTTCTTTTATGTCCCATTTCACCGCATTTGTAACATAGGGAACTCCTATCGGGTCCTTTGCATACTTGTGTGGTGTGACCATAGCCAAGGCATTTGAAACATTGAAGAGGCGTTGCTCTTCGCCGTATTCTACAGACAACCCACCCTATTCGTGCTTTGCCCTTGTTCAAGAATTGTTCGGCGTCCTTTTCGGTCAAATCAACTATGGCCATGCGTTGTTCCCTATTGTTTTCTGGTGTCAGTCTCGCTTTGATCCTTCCCACGCTAGGGAACTTCCTTTTAATGGCCTCTTCTACCTCGGCCAGATCCGTGACGCAGTCAATGTCTCTTATTTCGATCGTTCCCATCAGCTCGAGCGAGGCTATAGTTGCGCTTTTGCCAAGGACTATCTTTACTGCGTCGCAGAATGCTTCCTTATTATCGGCCTCTGCTCCGAATTCGACCACTATGTGGCCGGACCGCGTTGGTCGCACTACTTTAATTGTATTTATTGGATAATTTTAATTTTATATATTGTATTTAGTACATAAGCTCCAATCGGGAGCTCCATACAGGATAATAGGCCTGATTACTAATTGAATTATAATTTTATTTTCCATTTCTTAATGTTCGGCTTTTTCTTTAATATAGAACAGAATCATTCTTCATTCAGCGTGAACCCAGTCGATATTTTGTTGGAGGTAAATATTAACGTCCTAAAGATTCTGAAATTGTCTAACGTTTAGAAAAAAAACTGTCGATTTTTATATGCTCCAATAAGGATGAAATAAATTTAATGGAATCAGTGAATGAAAGGGAAACTACAATAGTAGGTAGCTTAATATACTCACTTCTCAGATTAAAGTAAAAGTTTCGTCTAAGACCAATCTGCACATAGTCAAGCTAGATTGGCGGAAGTGAGAGACTCCCGCCGTCCACATTATTCCATTACTATTCATTTCCAAGGAAGCTGTTTCAATAGACGGTAGTAAGTCTATCAAAGAAAATTTGGTTAAATTAAACATTCTCAAATTAATCAGTTTACTGTCATTTGCTGTACTCCAGCACAAGCAGTAGCCCATCCTGCTTTTCCACAGCTTGTACCAATAGTTTTACGACTGTCTGTCAACATCTTGATATTTAATTTGTCAACAAAAGTTTCTCTTGCGTCAAATATTGATACAATAAATTTGCATTGGGTGTTAATGCGGAGCAAAACATTGTATAAGTACTTGGGCCATATTGTTGGAAATGTTGTGCTTACAAGTCTCAAATCTTTATGGCATTCTAACTCCGGTGAAGATAAGATCTTTTGAGGTGACGGGTGGCGTTTGCCCCATTTCCGACCACACTAAGATAAGGTTCGGAAGCTGACCGGCCACATCGTACAATGGACATGTATGTGTGCTCTTACTAGTACGTTAGTGAGAAAATCATGTTTGGTATGATTTTGAATAATGTACGAGTATGCTATACCACGTGACTATAGTGATGCCTCATTTCACTGGTTGGAGTCAGAGCACGCATTTTAATTTTTCTAGAAAACCACTAGAATGTCGCGAAATAGCGAAAATTGTAGTCATGAAACGGAATTTTCGGTTCCCACTGTGCATATGCTCGTATTCGAACATGTTGGTCTTGAATTCTGTAGTGTTCTCACGTCAATGCTTCTGCAATGGAACACAAAAAGCTTGTTATTGGCAATGGCTTAGGAGCAATCCTAATCTAATGATTTCTGATGACGACAAACACGCTCTCCTTCGAGCCCAGTCACCTTCTAGAGAGATTGTGTATTGATTATCCCTGGTTGAGATTTTTCACTTTGGAAAAGTGAAAACTGGACTACTTGGAAGTTGGCTTCTGGCTTTGTACTCTATTAACCCAACTGATCACTACCTAATATATCCCATTGGCATTTGCTTAGGCACACACGTTACACCGCACATTTATGATAGTTACATGACTGGCGGTTGCTGGCAGGTTGATTTGAAAATGAAAATGCTTCGAATACTGCTTGCTAGCGTTAGCTGGCTGAGTCTTGTTTGAAGAAGTTGCGCGCAATTGGAATGATAGATTCATTGAAATCATTTAAATTATCGTCTAATTGGAAATTCAATTTTCCTTGTAAAGGGGTGTGGACTGAGATGCATTTGTTTGTGTAAGAATGTTTTTATATTGATGTTTGCTTAAAATGCTTGCATTTAACGTTGTTTGACCATTATTTATTCTTTTATGGAAGTTGGTAGTTTCAACGTAACTTGAATTACTTTTGCAATAAAATCATCCATCAATTACACCCAATTTGCATTGTTATGTAGTGGAGCGGGGAATAAGTGCAGTTTCATGATATATGTACACTCGTAGAGCTCAAATTCAAATTCGCTTTATTGTGTCAATCGTTATACATTTTATAAAAAACATAAAACAAGTTTTAAAACATGCTACTCAAAAACTTCATGGCACTCTAAATTTAAACAATATTCAATCAAAACGGAAAAATTACTAGTACAATATCAAATGTTATCAAATGAAAATGACTACATATTATCAATTATTTGGAAAAAAGGGTAAAAAACCAACCAAATCTATTGAAAATTACATACAACTATACAAACACAGCGAAAAAGTGTACTTTGAGCTTACAGCTAATATGTAACAACTTAATTCTAATCAATGTTATGAAAAAACGAACTATCTAATTCTAACAGAACAATATAATATTACTAACCTACATGTTAAACTCATCAAATTACAATTCAAATTAACATAGCAATAATGAGCTGCAACAAAAAAAAAAACAAAAAAAAATCACAAACGACCACGAATAATTTATTAATCGCCGTTTAGCCAACAAAACCTAGACTGCTCTGTTTCAGGCAGACCAGCCTCAACATACGTCGCGAATGGGTATCTCCATTGAAGCCGTTGACCACACGAGCTCAAATTCGGAGGATGTTCTATCTTATTGGGGACCCGCCTTCATATAGTATATAATGGGGCACCATCAGAATCAGAGATATACCGATTCATGTCCAAATACACGAATGAAGCCAGTGGCGAGACAAGTCACAATGTACCCATCGGCAGGGTGAACCAGCTGCGAAATTCTGGAATTTTCGCTCACATTTACGAATTTCGCGATAGTATTTCGAGCAAGCTTCAAAATAAATGTTTAGACTCTCTTCATTTTGGTAGTTTGATAAATTTTTTCGACTCGGTATACAATGTTTGCAATCCGACTCAGCCTTTCTGTACAGGTCACGACACGCGCGAAGACATTTTCTTTCGAAAACTCGTAACATTTCCATTGTACTCTTTCTTCGTAGCACTACAGCCCCTCTCGGGCCTTTGCTTCCTGCGAATAGCGCATCCAACTGTCTCGGTCTATTGACCGCGTCCTCCAATTTTGAAATCCGAGCAGCGATGAACTGTCTTCGTCGACCGAGTCAGACTAGCGTTTCCTTGGTTTCCCCACTGGTCTCCGCCCTTCAGTTCTCCCAACGAATACCTTTTTGGGTATCCGAATCATGCGCCAACCCATTATAGCTTCCGCAGTCTTACAATAGTTGAGACCCCCGACCTATCAAAAATTTCATACACCTCATAGTTGTATCGACTTCGCCATCGGTTCCCGTCTAACTTCGCTCCGATTATTCGCTTCAGGACCCGTCGTTCGAAGGCGTTCAATATTTGCGGATGTTTGGGTTATAGTCAAAACTGACGTTAGATGGGAAGCCATATAGCAGCAGCGCTTACTACCACACACATGACCATTTGTAGGCCGACTTTGCTGGCTAACTTTCATGGCGGTATATGAAGAATTATAAAGGTACCAACGAAAATTCGAAGTTTTGTACGGTTTTGTGGCGGATTTCTACAGTGAAATCCTGATGGCCCGCGGAGAACACAATGGCGCTCCTAGTGAAGTGAAAATTATTTCAGTTCTTATACCCGTTTAATTTTAATCGCCTTCCAAAGGGAATTTATAGGAGTTTGTTTACATCTAAACGCTGAGCTATCAGTCGAAGGTGCAAAACTTGTGCTTAATTTGCTCGTCTTGAAAAGTTTAGGAGTACAGTGGGCTATACAAGGTGAATTTATAGCATGCACGGAATGCGTTTCGCAGGTTTTTATTCGGAAAATAGTATATATTACGAAATATAAGCAATTGCTAATGCCGCGGTTGGGTGACAGCTACCGGAAGCTTGTCCATAGTAGGCCGACTAATACATATGCAAATTGCTACCATATGGCTTCCTATCTAATGTCAGTTTTGGTTATGGTCCATATTTCACACCCATAGCATACGAGTAGCACATGTCTTATCACAGATTTGTATACTTGGAGGTTTGTTTTCCTGTGTATGCAGCTGGTCTTCAAGATCGTCGAAACTGAATAAAATATTTTAATTGCGAGCTGCATTCTTCGGCGTATTTCGTCTCTTTCATTGCCAGTTCTCGCTATTTTGGCCCTTAAATACACAAATTCGCCTAAATTTTCGATACTGTATTCGCCAAGTGTGATATTTTGGATATTTCGAGTATTTTTCCTCGACTGCGTCATGAGCTTTGTTTTATTTTAATTGATTTGTAGCCCTACTAGTTTTGCTTCGCTTTCGAGTTTCAGGAAAAGATCTTTGGCCGTTGTTAACGACCGTGACAAAATGTTGATATCCGTATCGGCTACCACTTGGCCTGACTTGTATAGTAGCGTACCTCTTGTATCGACATATAGCTTTCTTATGACATATTCCGTCTGCCTGCTTTAGTCTGATATTTGTGCCAAAGGCATCGGCGAATTGGTTATTGGTACGGACTTGGGAGGTGTTCGATGTCATTGTCGTTTTGGTAAGACGGACTAATTTGACTGGGATACCAAAGCAAAGCAGTATTTGGTACAGTACGTTACGATCAATACTGTCGTATGTTTGCTTGAAGTCAACGAAAATCTGGTGTACGACTATGTTGAACTCAGAGTATTTCTCAAGTACCTGCTTGAGGGTAAACAATTGGTGTATCTGCTACCTGCTCTAAAGCCACTGTAGTGAAGTAGGTATAGATATATGTCAGTGAAGAACTGCAGCGATGGTCTGCAAAGTACATTCACATAGTATCCACACCTTCCATTTAACCGGAGTTGCACACTTTGTGAATTTTCCCAAGGGCCGGTCAGCTGATCCGGGGCACGTCAGCTGAGCCGCGGCCTGTTGTATTCAAAAAACAAAGCAAAAAGCAAATAAAATTTCCGGCGCACGTGTTCCTTTCTGTATTTCAGAACATGGGAGCGCTGCCAGATTCTAATAAAAAACTAAGAGATTGCATAGAACGAATTTGTTTTTCTGCAGAGTTATTGATTTTTTGAGATCTGGTAATCCCAAAAACTCTCAATAAAGCACATGTTTATATTCGCGCAAATCCTCGCTTCAGCATTAACTTACCTATCTGCTACCGAGGGTTCATGGTCGCTCTTCGGCTTGTGTTCGGATTTTTCCGAGTGTGGATACTAGGTGAGTATACTATGTGGTTTGCTGCGTCGGCGAAAGAGGATGGTATGATCCGCCGAGATGGGCCTTGCCTGAGGACGGATGAATGCGCTGGCAGGCTAGCGTTGCGGTGTCGTGGGGCGGGTTCTTTTCACCAGTGCAAGAGCCCACTACAAAAAAAATCGCATCCACGAATTTCGAAGGTCAAAGAAATACCGACCGAAGTCGAGAAGAAGGTAACCTACTAAGAGTCAAAGAAAATTGCTGACTCAAAAGACAAACTGGGCCTGGAGAAAACAGACGGACTTAAGATGACTTCGTTACGTTACCGACGAGACCTATGGCCCACAAATAAGAGTGGGGCATCCAGATGGTAGCGGTGCTCCCTCGCACCGTCCCAACCGTATCAAGATCCATATGCAAGCGTGGCCATACTTTTCATTTAACTGAAAAACTCATACAAACGTAATTTGAATGAATTTTTCTACTAAATGAAAAATATAAACGTGGCAAATTTATCTCAGTATTATGTGATGGAATCACATAACACTATGCCATAAATAGGCATGCGAGCGGAAGGCCACCTTACCCGGCAATAGCCCCTGTTAAAAAAAGAAAGGAAAGAGTGCGCCCGATGGCTAGCCCATTCTAGAGGAGGCGCCTGCCATCGATGCAGGTCCTATAAACGATCAGGTCGAAAGAAATGGAAAGGCCGAAGGTGTAAATTTAATAATTTATTGTATTCATGTCATTTTTGTTGTAACTAATATTAACACAAGAAGATTTACAATTTTTCAATATTTGTCCTGACCTGACGTTAAAAATTATGTGAATGTGAAATGTAATCGCTATTATGTAAGTTAAGAAAAACGTTTTTCTTACTTAATAGACTTTTCTAATATGTAACAACAACTATTTATTCACATATAAATGCATTAGTTTTTATTCTTTTATTCTTCTCGCTCTTTTATCACCTCGTGAATATATCCGCTAACAAGTCGAATATTTTCTTACTTGCTATTTCTCTTAATTGTATACTTCAATATATTTCAAACGAAACGAAACATTATAGCACAAGGTTTTCCAATAAGAGGTGTTATTTTGATATTAAAAGAAAAATGGCATTTTTTAATATAAATGATCGGATGTTTATTTCATTATAAAGAGGAAGGTATGCCGTTAATAGTGGAAACCAAAGATCACACGTTAAGGATAGAGAGGCTTTTCAACAATAACTCTTGGGTTTCCCGAGCCCCAGATGCGACAATTATGCTTTTTGACGAAGCTACCGAGGTGGAAATGGGCCTCATCAATCAAGATGATTTTTCGATGATCCGGAATCATTTTCATGGATTTCAAGGACCCAATCAACATAGACACGACGTTGTTGATGAGTTCTTGTGTTAACTGAACTTTATAAGCCTTAAGACCCAAATCTTTATGCAAAATACTGCGTAATGACGTTTGTGGAATGCCTAATTCCAAAGAGCGACGAGGAATGGACAAACCTGGGTTTTCTTCAACACTTTCAGCTACAGCAGCAATATTCTCTGCTGTTTTTGGGTGACACGCACGGGTTTTATTCTTCACATCACAAAGTGGTCCCAACAGCTCGAATTTTTCCACCAATTTCTGTATTGCGGTCCGACAAGGTGCTTCGCGTGTATTAATGGCGTAGTTTCTACTTGTCAAATGTCAAAAAATGACAGCTTCAAAAGTGACATCTACCGGAATAGCGTTCTATTCAAAATAACACCTCTTATTGGAAAACCCTTTATTATCGGAATGTTTCTTTTCATATTGTATACAAACTAGTAGATTAAATTAGGAGTTTACGCTGGTTAAAAAGTTTACATTTACAAATGAATAATTAGAACAGAAGAAAGAAACATCGAACGATTCCAAACATCTCATGAGCAAGATAGTGACTTAAATGTGTAATACGAATTTCATAAAACGAAACAATAATAATCCTATTGACGTATTTGAAAAGTAATTATATTTTTAAAAACCTTTTCTGGTATTGTACCCCGGAAGGAAAGCTAAGTTCGCAATTACCAAACACTTATTTTTGTATGATCATATGTGACGTGATTAACATTTCTCTATAACTGAGTACTTTCAACAATAATCACCGCTATGTATTAGTTATTTGGTAAAACTGTGTTCAATATCCTCTTAAATTTTCGATGAAAACATGAATTTTATTTACTTAAAATCATCTAGTTCACTTCCAATTTAAGTGTTGTATTTTTAAAGCCACGGATTATATTTTGCATAAGGATTCCGTTGATAGCCTCAATTTTTGAAGAATATTTATTTTACTAACTGAAGGAGTGAATTTGCTTTTTTTTATTATTTTTTCCTGGTGCAAATACATCAAACCTGTGTCTCTTTAATTACCCTCCCAGTAGTATTTACCCTGGATATGAAACACTGCCAATATATCAAATTTTTTGTCTAGCCTACTAATCAATGTAATCAGTTCTCAAATTTAACTTAATAAGTATTTCAATTTCCTTTCGAAACGTTGTTCATAGTAAGGCCACTTCTCCGTAGAAATCGAACCCCTTCATCAAATATCCGCCCATATATTTCCATTCGCTAAGGATTTCGGGTTTCACATCATATTCGCGGATTAATTGTGAATGAACGATGTTAGAAAATTACTTCAATGCATTTGGCTCCTCCTATGCACCTCCAATCATTTTCCTGCTCATGTTCCCAAGAAAAAATGATTTCTAAGCACTTACTAGAGAATTCATAGCGTTAATACCAGTAAATACGGTTAATGCTAATACGTTTTTCGTCATTCTCACAACACACACTCGCTATTCTAGAGACACTTTTTGTTTATCGCACGTTGACTTTACTTGTAATTGTTCAGTCCACAAAACTCTAAAGGTCGAAATTGATTAGCAATAGCTTGGGAATGCACGAAGCCGATGTGGAGCCAAGTATGGGGATAACGCTTTTACTCTCCACCCTAATCACCACCAATTGCAAACTTTAATAGTCGAATGTTAATAAGAATGGGGCACGGTGATTCTTGTTACGGTAAAATACCGAAATCAGTAAGGACTGATGAACAGGAAACGACCGCGAATGCTCAAAAAACAAAAAGGCATTGGTGCGAAATGGGAAACTGGAGCCCGCACATAACGTTTGGTGAAATTTAGGAAACTTTCACACACTTTTGGCGCGATTGTTGCACGCTCGAAAGTTTACGATTCAGCTGGGGAATAATTCCGTCCTCTCATCTGGAATCTGGAGCCAATGTTTCAGTGCCAAGGCTAGTTTGGCCCGGAATTGATTTGTTAATTCACTGCCCGCGTCACGGAACAAACTCAACAATTCCAATAAATACCCACGGTACGACAGTCAAAATTTACACACACTCGTATAGTAGGCGGTCGAGTAACGTTTGTCGTTTCTTTGTCTTGAAACCGTACGATTCACTACACCGCAGTTGCCTTTATGGAACTTCAACTTTTAAATAATTGGTAAAAACTTCCCAACAAGTATTAGCTAAGACGCGATGTTGATAACTTCACACGGAACCGAACCAAATGGCCACAAAACTTAAGAAGAAAAATTCGCCGATTTCTCTGTGGCTCTTCACGATCTCCCGTGGACTCTCTCATCCGTCCAAATCTTTTCTTTTTCTTTCTCCGTCTCGTCACGGTAAATCGAATCAGCTGCTCGCTCAGCCGAGTTCGATTGCATTCGGTAATGCAATATACAGTAGCACTAAATCAGTGTTCCCATGTCCGAAATTTTCATTTGTAGATTTAAAATTTTTCAAAAAATTTACTGAAGTAAACAAAAATGAAAAAGATTTTAAATAGTAATAAAAGTTAAATCTCATGAAGCATATAATTAAAGGGAAACGTTTGAATTTAATATAAAGGAAAATTGAATTATAATAACAACAAAAAAAAACTATTTTATAAATTACATTTATGAAGTAATGAGATCTTTTTTTTTCAAATCTGTTATTAAAATTTCGGATAAGGGTTAGGAAGGTTTTCGAGCAGTTTGCTTGTATGACTGCTCGATTACTACACTACCTTGATACTCCCCTATAATACTGTTGGCGTATAATCTGATTTTATTTTCTAAGACTTTTGAAAATATTTTGTACGCCGTATAAAGTAGTGACATGCCTCTATAGTTTTCGCACTGTAGCTTGTAACCTTTTTTGTGGGTAGGGAATATAATTGATTGTCTCCACTAGTTCGGCATATGTTCTTGTTGTCAAATGTGCTGGAAACTGTCGATGGCTTTTTGAACACCGCTGTCACCATGTTTAATGAGCTCCACTGAAATTGCATCGCTGCACGGCGCTTTATTATTCTTTTGGGCTTTGATGGCGAAAAAAACTTCATCCAGAGAAGGTGCGGCCAATGGAAGCTCTCCGGGAATATCTATAGGCTCCGATGCTCTGGAGCTGTGCGGAGGTTTATGAAATATGATGCCCATCTTTCCTTAATCTTGTTTTCATCAGTGATGATGTTGCCGATGTTATCACGGCAGAGCATGGTCTTGCGCTAATAATCTCGTTTCAGGCTTTTCAATACTTTGTATGCTTGTCTTGTGTTGTTGCTCACTAGACGATACTTCTCAATTGGTCGTCATGGTATTTTTTTTCTTAATTCTAATTATCTTATTCGCTACTCTTCTGAGATTTTCATAATGTTCTCTCTTCGTCCTGGTTTTCCTACCTATATATTGCTTGTGTGCCTGATTCCTGACATTCATCATCAAATCAATCATTTCTTTTGCGCCGGCCTGATGCCCGATCGTCTGTTCTGCCATGGTCTTAATCGCCACTTTCACTTCCATCCATAACTCGTTGCTATTTTTCAGCATTGTGTCTAATTGGATGGGAGCTAGCTGGTTGTCGAAAGTCTCCGTGAAATTTTAGGCCATAGATGCCGTTTGGAGCCTTTTGATCGCCAAATATTCCTTTGATATATACGACATTGATAGGATAGTTTGATCAAGTAATGATTCAAGTTACAATTGGCTCCTTGGTATGTACGGACGTCAAGTATGCTCGAGGCCCGTCGTTGTTGGATCAGAATATGATCGATTTGGTTTTGTGTATTGCGTCGATGTGGGAAGCAAGTTGAACGTATAACTAGATTTACACACAAAGCCGATCAGGCGCTGGCCGTTGCCATGTTTCATCGTGGAGGCTATACCCTTCAGTTGTTCCCCGATGAGATATATGAGATAACGGCCAGAAGTGGTGACTTCTTGAAAGTTTTAGGGTGGAAAATTTTTTCAAAAGGGTTTAAGGGTAGTCTCCCCATATCGGGAGGTGACCCTTTAAAATTTTTTTTCAGGTTGGTAGTCGTGTAGGATGTCAATGGAAAGGTCTTAATGAGATCATTTCAAAACAAGTCTTAAAATTGCCGTATCAATACCGTGGGGGAAGGGGAAATGTACGAACTTTTCGCGTACCCCCCCCCCCCCCTCCCCCTCGTGATTGGAGACCTTTCATCCGAAAAATCTAAGAAAAATCATGTATGAAGGCTTTTATGAGTACAAAAACAACAAATACGTGAGAAGTCGAAATTCACTCAGCTAGTGGTATTAGTAATCGTAAAACAATGGTGGCTGTTTTAAATGCGAAGATTGAATAATTTTGAGTTATTTTTCCCCAACTTCAACGTTTGAGGTGCATGCCTTTAACACTTGATTCAATTTAATAAATGACTGAAGATGAATACCTGCAATTAATACGCATAGGTGGAACAAGCCAAGGAGGCAGGAGGAAGCCTCTAACAGAAGGGCTATGTAACTATTTTAGGGTTCGAAAATTTTTTTCTGATGTCATGAATCGAGTAGTCCGCGTGGTATAGTGGTTAGAGCACTAAGCCCGTAAGTCGAAGGTCTCTGGCTGGAGTTTCATTGGCGTCGACGAAATTTAGCTCGAGTGATTCTTCGGACGGACTATAAGCCTGTTCAGTTATGATACGTGCTGGTTTAAAATCAGAACGTATCGCAGCTGGGTGGACGGGCACACGGCCAAAGCGTAATAATGATCATATCACCTTGTGGAGTGCCGATACATGCGATCATGATAATGGGTTACTCTTTCTCTAAGCGAAGGCCCGAAAGGGGCTGTAATGCTACGAAATAAAAAAATGAATCGATGATTACAGTACAGGGCAATGGCCCCTGAAAAAAAATTTCATCAAAGGCAGCCGATATGAGTATCAAATGAAAGGTCTTTATGAGAGCTTTTTGAAACAGTTCTTAAACTTTCAGTTTTTACTTCAGTGGTGGCACGGGGGGAAATACACGAAAAATATGTTTCTACCCTCGCGATTGAACACCTGTGATCTAAAAAATCTGAAAAAATTATCAAGAGAGATATTTATGAGTACAATAGTAACAAATACCTCAGAAGTCAAAATTCGTTCAACTTTGTTACTTCGAATTTCATATTTTCTCCAATAAAATCGTATGGAAGCCTTTAAACCCAACAAAATTCAATATTTAAGTAGCCTTACACAAGGTCCTAATACTCTGTAAGTTTGATGAAATTCGTATCATATTCACGGAAGTTATTGTAATGATTTTCTACCTTCAACTCGACGCGGAACCGACCTCTCATCGGTTCTAGACGTTAAGTCTGAGTAGTGCCAACGGATGGTACCAACAGGTCAACCAATCCGTGCACCGTAACCCATTCATGCGGTGACTGCTTGTCGGCCAGCTAGTTCGGAGAGGATTTCGGTCGCGGGTCTCCGAATGGATTACGCTCAATTACCATATTTCAGTCACCTGAACTTGCCCGTTTTCCAAACGCGTCAACAATTACTCATCCAGAACGAGAAACCTACATTACGTTAGTTCTGGATGCGATCTTTCCACAGATCTCAAATCAAAAAAAACGCTACAAAATCCCATAGGCGCGTTACCGATTCACCGACGCGGTACCGAAAAATAGGCTACTCGAACTTAAATCGAAGGAAGCTACTCTAAGGAAATGACGAAACAAACAAAGGTACCGCGTACCGCGCGCGACGCGAAACCGACTTCAGCGGATTTGCAGAAACCCTACCCTCGCGACGGCATACTTACCCTACACTCTCTGTTCCCACTGAAAAAGAAGAGTCACTGAAAAGGAAAGTCGTGGGTTAACTTAGCAATTCATGTTATTTTTATTACCTTAAATACCGAAAATATGCCAGTTTTCGTATATACATCTAATATTATCATATTAGTTCATATAACTCAATAAAACTATCCTTAAATTCAGGAAAATATTACTTCATATTTTTATCTTTATAATTGCAATTATATTTTTTTTTTTTTTTTAATTTTTATCAATCAATTGATAACTTTCTATCCCAAATCACGCAATTTCATGTGAACTTTACACGGCATCTGCCAAATTTAAACAAAGCGTGATGTATAATTACGCGTGTAAACAGGCAATAACAATAACACTTCACATGGGTGTATCATGATTAATTTCTACTTTTATAGTTTCCCACAAATAAATTATAGGTATTTCGCTAGCCTTTACGTTTGATTTTTAACCTTACATACTTGTAATTAAAATTAGAACAATTTTGAAGATGAAGGCTCTATTTTGCCACTTCTGTCTTTATGCGAAATAGAAAAGTGAGGATCACAATTTACATTTACAATTTACATTTGAATATACCAATCTTTTTATAGTTTTTTTTTTTTTTTTAGTATGAATAGGGGAATCCGTTATACATTTTGTTTGATACCACGAATGGTAAAGTATTCTTCTTGTATGAAATTTTTTTTTTTTTTTTTTATATCAGAGTTTTGGTTTAAATTAATTGTTCATTCAGCAACTTATTTCTGAATAAAATAAAAAAAAATAAAATAAACGACGTGCAAATACCTGAAGGTAAACAACCTGTCTTCGTAGATCGGCATCACTAAAATCGGTATAGGAGAATTTAATTTATCACAAATAATATCTTCGGGTGGTTTTTGTGACCGTGACATTAAAATATTCGTTGATTGGAATAAGCCGCCAAACATAGACGATATGATTGAATCTTCTCTTCTTATTTCCTTTCCATTTGTATTTTGAATTTGTGATGATTTACGTTCTGGTGAATTAATAGCTGTTCCGCACTTATCCTCCTGTTCGTAAGCTGTACAAATGCTATCCGTAACAGAACCCGACGAACTGCTTTCGGTTAAACTGATATGTCCTAAAGAAGTTTTCGTTTCACCACCTGGTGTTACTGCATTACTACTTTCTAACGCCTGCTGCACCTCTGGAGCTTTTGTTATCTCCACATGGATTTCTGGTGCAGTATTCTTAATGGCAACTGATGTTATGCAAGGAGCATTGTTGTAACTACTATCCTCTATGGTATCAAGGGACGGTACTCTGGAGATACGACGTTCTTCGGATGTTTTTCGGCTTTGATAAGCATGCTCCAGAACTTCAATGCTACTTTGACTGGGATTACTTAAAATTTCGATATCACTTTCACCGTTTTTACTGAAATTGAAATCAATATCACGATCAGGTGTCGAACTACCCGCGACACTTTGATTTGAATCAAACGATTTTTCTGATTGAGTAATTTTTAAACACGATGATGATTCGTTTAACGATCCAGCTGAACCTATACTGCTATGTGAAGCACTTTCTTCAATTACATATTTCTCACCCGCACTTTGTTGTCCGGTTGCACTGGATTGGGTTGCAGTAGCTGTTGTTTGTGTTGTAGAGGATAAATTACTAGTTGGTACTGTATTTAAAGTTGAAATATTGCTAGCTATGACCGGAAGTTCCTCGTATTTTGGCAGCGAACCTTTTGTCGATGAACTAAGCTTTTCGTGAAGTTCAACAACGAAAATACTAGAGCATTCGGGACAAGTAACGTCAACGCTTGATTTCTTGTATGTATTCTCACGAGAAAATTGAGTTGAGCATTTTACACATTTATACAAGGTTTGATTCATTTCACTTAGAAGTCGCTTGGAAAGAATTCCACGAAGATATTTCTCTAATTCCTGACATAATCCTTCTTCAACCGTAAAGATTCGTTCTTTCTTGTCCTTTTTCACTGTGTCGAAATTTATCCGAATTGTGTCTGCTTTCACTCTTTCATAACTTTCTAGTATTTTTATACTCCATTTTGTTTTCGTCCTTCGAGTTAATATATCTCGCTATTTTATATAGGCATCAGAAACAGCTAAAAACACTTCCTCGCTATAGTTCGATTGGTGAACAATATACGTCACTTCATTTTCATCGGGTTTTTTACTCCGTTAACAATAACATTCGCTAATGTTGTCCAAGCTTGTATATTCGGACGTATTTTCGTGGGAACTGGAAGAAGGTGCGGGGTCGACGGCTTCGGCGGGACTGGTATTCTTCTCTTTGGTTATTTTAGCAGAAGTGTCCCCGGTATTTTCAGTATCGCTGGTTTCGATTCAGTTCACACTGCCTTCCGCTGCAGACCAGACAAAATATTGCTAACCTTTCTATTTAGTTATTAACTAAACTAACCTCTTTCCTAATGTTTCTGCTCCGGTGAATGTCACTGCCTCACGAATAACGTTTTCCAAAAACTCTTTAAGCACACCACGCGTTTCTTCACAGATTAAACAGGGAATACGTTTCACTCCACCACGTCGCGCCAAACGACGTATAGCTGGTTTTGTAATACCTTGGATATTATCACGAAGAACTTTACGATGACGTTTAGCGCCTCCATGTGGCTGTCAAAATTTCCGGTTGTCACCTCGGACAAAACATATGTGCGTGGAATGGCACTTCATATGGCGGAAATGTGCTTCTTCAGATGTCGCCAGTGGCATAGTTTTCTCGATGGCCACGGTGGAGGGGCATTTCCAGATGGCTATGTCTCGAAATGTGCCGGGGTTGGATTAATTCTATATTTCGAATATTTATATCCACGGATCTAAATATTTGGACAGAAAAAAAAATATTTTCTGCACAACGATATCCGCACAACAGATGAAGTCCGCTGGCACTTCGAGGACATATCCATCTGGCAGGTTACAAGGGTTCGGGATCGAAATCGCTTCGATTCCTGGGCGTAGGCGTCACATTACACATTCCCCCCCCCAAAATCGAAGTAATTACGATCCCGTCTCCTTGGTAAAAGGTCTTGGTTAGGGACGTGGCGGGTCGAAGATCCGTTTCGAAGGATAGGCTACAACCCTGTTCGTGAAGACTCGGCAGTGACTATATAGTAGGAAGTCAGGTGTTATTCGGAGGCCTTCGTCTAGGCAGAGATTTGGGATAAGCCAAGGTTTCTCGTGGGAATTAGTTGCACTTCATCGTCTAAGGTCTTTTGCGTGGTAAATTCCCAGGGTCTTACCAGTCATGTCCGCGATGAGGTACCGGGTGGGGCTTATGACTTGTATGACTCGACACTTCACGAATTTCTTGTCTAGTTTGGCATTGTAATGGCGGGTGGCATCGCTCTGTCGGAAGTTTCGACGATATATTTCGTCGCCGGCCTTAAAGCCAGAAGGATGAGATCGCAAGTTGTACCGCTCCTCTCCCATCCGTCTACTTTCTTCAATCTTCTCCCGCAGTTGATCTCGCAGAAGTTGGAGCTTTTCGTGCGGTTCTAGAACCACGATTGGGTCCTCTAGCGATTTCAGCTGCCGCAATAGCCGGTAAGCGCTCCCATGACAGATCATATACTGGCCGAACACTGCAAAATACGGCGAAATGCCGGTCGTGGCGTGGTACGACGAGCGCAGTGCACTAGTGATGGCGGACAATTTGCGATCCCAGTCCCTCTGATTCGGGTGGACATAGGCGCGAATGGCCGCTATGAGCGTACGATTCAGTCGTTCGGATGCGTTGGCTTGTGGTGAATAGACGGCAGTTCGTTGGTGGATGATGCCGTATTTGGACATTAGGTCTCGGAACTTGCTGGAGGTGAACTGGACCCCATTGTCGGAGACAAGTTTCTCCGGAACTCCAAACATGTGAAAGACTCGGTTCTCCAAAAAGCTGATTATTGGTCCAGTGTGCATGTTACGTAGTGGTTCTATGATAGGGAATTTGGAGAGCTGGTCCAGGACCACGACAGCTCCCGTGTGACCAGAAGCAGATCGAGGGTAAGGACCGATAAGATCAATGTACAAGCGCTGGAACACGCGTTCGGGGACCTCAACCTTACCCATGGGTGGCCGAAGGATGGTGTTGGGCGCTTTAGTGCACTTGCATAGCTCACAAGAGGCTACGTACGCTTTTATCTGTTGTGCCATCTTAGGCCAAAAGAACCAGGTTTTCAACCGCCTAAGTGTACGACCGTATCCGCCGTGCGCACTTGATGGGTGGTCATGAGCCCGCCTGATAAGATCAGTGGTTAATTCTTCGGGCACCCACAACTTCCACTGTTCTTCTTCTTGTATGGGATCTCCGGAGGCGTGTCCCATCCGTTTGTAAATAAATCCATCCGTCAACCGCAGTTCAGGAAGCTGGGACAGTTGATTCTGGATAGTGTGAATCAGTTGGGTGTAGCTGGCTGACTTGAAGGCAGGATGGTCCAAATCGATCAATTGGGGGCTGTCGTCCTCTTGGACCAACTCGGCTCCTTCAGGGGCGAACATTCTGGATAGGGTGTCGGGGACTACATGCTGGCTTCCTTTTCGGTGGCGAATTGTGAAGTCAAATGCCTGTAGTTTCAGTGCCCACCTGGCCAATCTGCCGTTGAGATCAGTCTGGCTCATTAGCCATTTCAGAGAAGCGTGATCCGTAACGATTTCAAAGGTGTGTCCCTCCACATAGGCTCGGAAGCGTTTCACTGCCAACACCGCGGCTAGACATTCTTGCTCGGAGACCGTGTAATTTCGCTGGGCTGGGTTCAACTTGTGAGACATGAAGGCTATAGGTCTCTCCTCGCCGTCTTGTGCAACCTGGACTAAGACTGCTCCCACCCCATGTTGACTCGCGTCACAATGGATTGAGAACGGTTTGTCAAAGTCCGGGCTGTGCAGTACGGGGGCCGTAGTCAGACTCTTCTTTAGCTCTTCAAAGGCTCGCAAGCTGGGCTCTTCCCATACGAATTTACGTCCCTTACGCAGCATGTCGGTCAAAGGAGTGGTAATGGTGGCATAGTCACGTACAAAACGCTGGTACCATCCGCATAAACCTAAGAATCGGCGTAATTGTTTGGTGGTCTTGGGTAATGGAAAAACGTCAATCGCTTGAGTCTTTTCCGGATCGGTCTTGATATGCCCATGCCCAATGATGTGACCTAAATACTTCACCTCCGTCATCACGAACTGGCTCTTCCTTATGTTGATGGTTAATCTTGCCCTCCGGATGTGTAGAGCCACCTCCTGAAGCAGGTCGATGTGTTCGTCAAAGGTCTCGGTTATAAGCAGCAGATCGTCCAAGTAAACGAAAACTTGGTGCCGCAAATGAGGTGGTATCACCTTATCCATAAGGCGCGTCATTGTTTGGGGGGCATTACACAATCCGAATGGCATGGTCACGAATTGATATAAGGGCCGGCCTGGGACTGTGAAGGCTGTTTTCTCCTTTGAACCGGGGTCTAAAGGAATTTGCCAGAAGGCGTCCTTGAGGTCTAAGCTCGTGATGAAATGGGCTTTAGGCAATCGACTCAAAATGCCTTCGATCAACGGTAGAGGATATGCGTCCTTGACTGTGACGGCGTTCAAGCGTCTGGCATCTAAGCATAACCGGACCTTGTTCGGCTTGACAACTAAGGTGACTGGGGAAGCCCACGCGCTCTGTGATTCTTCGATTACGCCTAATGATAGCATTCGATCCACTTCGGCATATAACGATTTTTCCTTCGCCGGAGATATGGCGAAATGTCTCTGTTTTATGGGTTTAGCGTCCCCCACATCTATAGTGTGGAACACCAGGGCAGTCCGCCCGAGACCTTCTTTCTCGTGCGATGGAAAAGCCGATATAGCCGAGTCGAGACGCAGTTGCTGAGTTACATCCAGTGTATGCCGTAGTAAGTTAGTGGGTTGAGATTGGTCAGGAACGGTGGTGACGGACTCCAGGGTCGAACTGGAAAATAGTGCCGGGGCCAAGTTAAATTTTCGAACGAAATCCACTCCTAAATAAAGATTCTGGGTTAACTGAGGTATGATGAAAAATTCCATAGGTTTAGTTACCCCTTTAAAGGTGACATCCGTCATAATTTTTCCCACTACAGAGTGACGAGTTCCGTCCGCCGTGCTTAACCAGGAGGTGAAATGACGGATTTGGTCCGCGTGCTTGGCCAGTACCTCCCCTGCAAACTCGGCAGAGATGCAATTCACACTGGCTCCCGTATCGACTAAGCCTGATACTCGTTTTTGCAGGAGGTGTACTGACGCATATGGCCGGACATCCTCCCTCAATAATTCGTCTAAGTATATGTCCTTCAACACTTTCCTCGACTGCCTGACTTTTCTCCAGAAGCTCCGCATCCGACGCGTGGCTCGCTTGCTTCGCGGTGGGACATTTGTGGCCAATTCCTCATGGAAGATGCGCTGTCGAGTAGCCAAATAATTCCGCAACCTGACATGAAAAGGTTTTACATGCCAAGGAACCTTCGTCTCGCTATCATTTCCCTGCGCATTGGCCTCGGCGAAGGACGGCGTCGGTTGTGGAACTTCGGGAGAACTGTGTTTAGCGGTGCGAGTCAGCAGAGTTGGAGTCATGTTGGGAGCTGGGTCATAGCTGGTGATGGGGTCTGGATTGGTTCGTCCGGGGTCTAGGAGTGCCGACGGGTGGTCGCGGCACTCGGTGGCAAGTTTTTTCGCCCTTTGCAATTTGCACAGTCAGGTGCGTATGTGTCGGCCTTCCCGCAGCGGTAGCAGAAAAGCGTCGGCTCCGCTGGACATGCGTAGAACCGATGTCCCGGTTGTCGGCAGTTCCAACAGACCGTCGGGCTTGTAAGTGCTTCAAGGGAGGGTCGATCAATCAATGCTGGGTCCTCAAGCTCCGGTGGTGCTCCGCTCCTCGGTACTGGTACCGGATCAGCAAGCAGGTGGTCCGCTGCCATCAACTCCGCGGTGTGATGATTTCGGGGATTTGGTCCCGTTATGCGAGGTTGTGGGCGGAAGGTACCTCGTCGCTCATCCAAGTGTTCTTGTCTACGCGCATGGAGGCGCAATCCCTGTATGGTGTTGATGGGAAAATGTAGCAGGCTGTTCTGGAGATCCCAGCGCATGTTCTCTCTGATAATTTCTACTAATTCGTCCTCGGGCATGGTATTTCGCAGGCGAGTGCTCAATCTCACTATACTGGTGTAGTACTGGTCGAACGGTTCGTGAGCGCCTTGTTTCCGTTTCTTTATTTGCTCTCTTAGCTCTCTCTCAGTGAAGCCATCCTCAAATCGATTGCGGAAGGCTGCACTGAAAGAGTGCCAAGTGGGACGTGGCGTTGACTCTTTAAAGCTCCAGTACCAGTCGGCAGCGTCGCCGCTGAACAAAAGATGTGCATGCCGGAGGAAGGCCGAGGAATCCCCTCCCAGGGTGCTGGATACCAACGCCTGAATCCGGAAAAGGAACCGGTCCGCCGATATCATATCGTTGAACCCTGTAAAGTTCAGGCGCCAGCTCTCCATGATACGAGGCGTCGGGTCTCGAAAAGGTGCCAATGCGTTCCCGGGGGGAATCACATCCTCGATTGACCTGTGGTACTGAACTGCCTCGGGGGCTGGAGGTACCAACGGAGGTCCGGTACTGTGTCGCGGTCTGTATTCGGGAGCTCTGGGATCCATTCCCGAGTTCCTTGGGGGTGGGACCCATTGCTCGGATTGTCGGGAGTGGGGCATCGCCACACTGGGATTTGGCTCCCAGCCAAGCGGAGTTCTCACGCGGCTGGGTGGTTGGCTCAACGGGAGGTTCTGGATCTTTCCCTCCAGGTTGCCAATCCTCTCCGACATATCCCTCATCAACGCCACGAGGGTGTCAATGGAGTGGGCGGAAGGCATGGTTGTCACCTCGGACACGACACTTGCAGCCGGAACTTCACCGCCTACTGCTCCTTGCAGGTCTAAGAGTGGTTGTGACGGCTCGGCTTCTGGAGCTCCTTTCGCCACTGCTCCACGCGTTGGTAGGGGCGTTCCGAGGGGGACGTCTAGGGCAGACCGATCTATGGGTCGCCGGCATAAGGGACACAGTTCTGACGTGAGGAGGAGCTGTTGTACACAGGCACGATGGAATAAATGTCCACAATCCAATCGCACGCTGTGTACGCCCTCCACTACGTCCTCGAAACAGATTCCACAGTTCGCGGGTTGGACCGTTTTGGACCGTGTCCATCGCTTTTCTGGGGTCCGCTTCGTTGCCATTATCGTGTGGGTTTAATGTGGTGCTAATATGGCTGGAAAAATTAAAATATATAAAATATAATACTTATTACTATACCCCTAATATATAAATACAAAAGCTTAATCTTAGTTTAGTGGCCGATAGTGGCGAGCTATTTATACTGGATGAGAAGAAAAAAAAAAGATTTATTTGATACCCTTTCCTTTTCAGTGGTCGACTCCTCCAACGGGAAAAGAGAGTGCGTGGTATTCTGCCGAAGAAAGGGTGCTTTCGGTCGATTTACAAAATTTATATCCCCTAAACCCAAATACATTACAAAAAACCGTCTCTAAACTACGTTAAAGTGACTCGACGAGACAAGTGGTAGAGCTACCGTAACGACTTTGTACGCGGTCAACATTCCCGACGCGTAGAAGCATTCCGGGCTTCGCAACTCCAGCATACGCCATCGAACGTTGAACCGATACCACTCGTCTAACACGCATAAGAAATAGTTAGAATCCTTCCGCGACATAAAGGCAAGGTAGCCTTCTATTTTCTTGAGAGTCCATGCTGATAGGTAAACCCATCAGACTGGCAGTTCCATCAAGAAAATAGAAGGTCCTTACAGGGGTTAACCTGGGACAACACATCGGAAGGATTCTGTCGCGAAAAAAAAATCAAACAAAGGAGAGCGGAAGCTACAACTCACGTGAAGCGACTTCTAGTGTGTATCACACAATTCCACTGCTCCTGATAGTGGGACTCGAGTACCAAAGTACCTTACATCCTCCGTAAAGGACCAACTCGTCAGAAGACGCGAAGTTCTTTCCCCCTTAGGATGTTTTGGGCCCCACGTTGGGCGCCATTTGTAATGATTTTCTACCTTCAACTCGACGCGGAACCGACCTCTCATCGGTTCTAGACGTTAAGTCTGAGTAGTGCCAACGGATGGTACCAACAGGTCAACCAATCCGTGCACCGTAACCCATTCATGCGGTGACTGCTTGTCGGCCAGCTAGTTCGGAGAGGATTTCGGTCGCGGGTCTCCGAATGGATTACGCTCAATTACCATATTTCAGTCACCTGAACTTGCCCGTTTTCCAAACGCGTCAACAATTACTCATCCAGAACGAGAAACCTACATTACGTTAGTTCTGGATGCGATCTTTCCACAGATCTCAAATCAAAAAAAACGCTACAAAATCCCATAGGCGCGTTACCGATTCACCGACGCGGTACCGAAAAATAGGCTACTCGAACTTAAATCGAAGGAAGCTACTCTAAGGAAATGACGAAACAAACAAAGGTACCGCGTACCGCGCGCGACGCGAAACCGACTTCAGCGGATTTGCAGAAACCCTACCCTCGCGACGGCATACTTACCCTACACTCTCTGTTCCCACTGAAAAAGAAGAGTCACTGAAAAGGAAAGTCGTGGGTTAACTTAGCAATTCATGTTATTTTTATTACCTTAAATACCGAAAATATGCCAGTTTTCGTATATACATCTAATATTATCATATTAGTTCATATAACTCAATAAAACTATCCTTAAATTCAGGAAAATATTACTTCATATTTTTATCTTTATAATTGCAATTATATTTTTTTTTTTTTTTTAATTTTTATCAATCAATTGATAACTTTCTATCCCAAATCACGCAATTTCATGTGAACTTTACACGGCATCTGCCAAATTTAAACAAAGCGTGATGTATAATTACGCGTGTAAACAGGCAATAACAATAACACTTCACATGGGTGTATCATGATTAATTTCTACTTTTATAGTTTCCCACAAATAAATTATAGGTATTTCGCTAGCCTTTACGTTTGATTTTTAACCTTACATACTTGTAATTAAAATTAGAACAATTTTGAAGATGAAGGCTCTATTTTGCCACTTCTGTCTTTATGCGAAATAGAAAAGTGAGGATCACAATTTACATTTACAATTTACATTTGAATATACCAATCTTTTTATAGTTTTTTTTTTTTTTTTAGTATGAATAGGGGAATCCGTTATACATTTTGTTTGATACCACGAATGGTAAAGTATTCTTCTTGTATGAAATTTTTTTTTTTTTTTTTTATATCAGAGTTTTGGTTTAAATTAATTGTTCATTCAGCAACTTATTTCTGAATAAAATAAAAAAAAATAAAATAAACGACGTGCAAATACCTGAAGGTAAACAACCTGTCTTCGTAGATCGGCATCACTAAAATCGGTATAGGAGAATTTAATTTATCACAAATAATATCTTCGGGTGGTTTTTGTGACCGTGACATTAAAATATTCGTTGATTGGAATAAGCCGCCAAACATAGACGATATGATTGAATCTTCTCTTCTTATTTCCTTTCCATTTGTATTTTGAATTTGTGATGATTTACGTTCTGGTGAATTAATAGCTGTTCCGCACTTATCCTCCTGTTCGTAAGCTGTACAAATGCTATCCGTAACAGAACCCGACGAACTGCTTTCGGTTAAACTGATATGCCCTAAAGAAGTTTTCGTTTCACCACCTGGTGTTACTGCATTACTACTTTCTAACGCCTGCTGCACCTCTGGAGCTTTTGTTATCTCCACATGGATTTCTGGTGCAGTATTCTTAATGGCAACTGATGTTATGCAAGGAGCATTGTTGTAACTACTATCCTCTATGGTATCAAGGGACGGTACTCTGGAGATACGACGTTCTTCGGATGTTTTTCGGCTTTGATAAGCATGCTCCAGAACTTCAATGCTACTTTGACTGGGATTACTTAAAATTTCGATATCACTTTCACCGTTTTTACTGAAATTGAAATCAATATCACGATCAGGTGTCGAACTACCCGCGACACTTTGATTTGAATCAAACGATTTTTCTGATTGAGTAATTTTTAAACACGATGATGATTCGTTTAACGATCCAGCTGAACCTATACTGCTATGTGAAGCACTTTCTTCAATTACATATTTCTCACCCGCACTTTGTTGTCCGGTTGCACTGGATTGGGTTGCAGTAGCTGTTGTTTGTGTTGTAGAGGATAAATTACTAGTTGGTACTGTATTTAAAGTTGAAATATTGCTAGCTATGACCGGAAGTTCCTCGTATTTTGGCAGCGAACCTTTTGTCGATGAACTAAGCTTTTCGTGAAGTTCAACAACGAAAATACTAGAGCATTCGGGACAAGTAACGTCAACGCTTGATTTCTTGTATGTATTCTCACGAGAAAATTGAGTTGAGCATTTTACACATTTATACAAGGTTTGATTCATTTCACTTAGAAGTCGCTTGGAAAGAATTCCACGAAGATATTTCTCTAATTCCTGACATAATCCTTCTTCAACCGTAAAGATTCGTTCTTTCTTGTCCTTTTTCACTGTGTCGAAATTTATCCGAATTGTGTCTGCTTTCACTCTTTCATAACTTTCTAGTATTTTTATACTCCATTTTGTTTTCGTCCTTCGAGTTAATATATCTCGCTATTTTATATAGGCATCAGAAACAGCTAAAAACACTTCCTCGCTATAGTTCGATTGGTGAACAATATACGTCACTTCATTTTCATCGGGTTTTTTACTCCGTTAACAATAACATTCGCTAATGTTGTCCAAGCTTGTATATTCGGACGTATTTTCGTGGGAACTGGAAGAAGGTGCGGGGTCGACGGCTTCGGCGGGACTGGTATTCTTCTCTTTGGTTATTTTAGCAGAAGTGTCCCCGGTATTTTCAGTATCGCTGGTTTCGATTCAGTTCACACTGCCTTCCGCTGCAGACCAGACAAAATATTGCTAACCTTTCTATTTAGTTATTAACTAAACTAACCTCTTTCCTAATGTTTCTGCTCCGGTGAATGTCACTGCCTCACGAATAACGTTTTCCAAAAACTCTTTAAGCACACCACGCGTTTCTTCACAGATTAAACAGGGAATACGTTTCACTCCACCACGTCGCGCCAAACGACGTATAGCTGGTTTTGTAATACCTTGGATATTATCACGAAGAACTTTACGATGACGTTTAGCGCCTCCATGTGGCTGTCAAAATTTCCGGTTGTCACCTCGGACAAAACATATGTGCGTGGAATGGCACTTCATATGGCGGAAATGTGCTTCTTCAGATGTCGCCAGTGGCATAGTTTTCTCGATGGCCACGGTGGAGGGGCATTTCCAGATGGCTATGTCTCGAAATGTGCCGGGGTTGGATTAATTCTATATTTCGAATATTTATATCCACGGATCTAAATATTTGGACAGAAAAAAAAATATTTTCTGCACAACGATATCCGCACAACAGATGAAGTCCGCTGGCACTTCGAGGACATATCCATCTGGCAGGTTACAAGGGTTCGGGATCGAAATCGCTTCGATTCCTGGGCGTAGGCGTCACATTACATTATATCCATTTGAAATTTCTCCAATTACAACAACAATAACACACTATTTTGGTATTTGATGGACTTCCTATCAAACCAGGCACTACAGTTTTGATTTGATCTTCTTAAAATTTTCAGATAAGACCGATGTTATAAATGCTTTTGGGATTTCATGATTTGAGTGATTTTTGTTAGTTTAAAATGAATTTCTTTTCTTTTAAACGAGCAAATTTCTTTGACATATTTCTTGATTTGACTCGTGGCTAATGATTGCATTTTGTAAGTTGAGTACAAAACCCTTCTGACATGAGCGTAGGTCTGTCTACCCAACTTGTTTCGCTAAGTTTCAAGTGCAATTTGCCTAGTATGGTCTAGTGTAATTTGCCTAGCTCATTTATGACTTTCCCCATTATTTTCATCTTCGGAAAAAAAAATAAACCAAGTATATTTGGGTGGTTATATCCCATATTTTTATTACGGTTTATGTGAATAAGCCACGCGACTTGCCAAAAGCTTTTCTGCATAATTCCATCAGTCTACAAGCATGGTTTTTGCAAGCAACATACTCCTCCCTTAGAAATCTTTTATTCAAGATCATCCTAAGATTTTGTAGCAGGAGACTGGCACCATCCAGTTAGAATAGAATTTGGGTGTCCGCTTCCTCTAGGAGATATTTACAATGGTCGTTGTTAGACTGTTGTAACTTTTCCTGATGTCTTTACGACCACTATGATAGGGTGTTGGAAGAAAAGGACTTGGACTGTAAATTTTATTCCTGTGAAAACGCATATGTTTCGCACATAAGTAGGTTAATGGCTCATTTTGAGACTTTAAATATTTATAGACGCCTGAAAAGCCAGCATCACATCTCGTAAAAATGCCTATACAGTGTGAATTAGGTTGAAGGATATCTTAGGTCTAAGTTTTTTGGGTTTTTGCTCTCAATTATGCACTACAAATATTTATATCAAATGACCCATTTTACTTTAACAAATTCTTCTTCTCAGCATAGTGGTTATGCGGGTTTGAAATTGTTTTTATAAATGATGTCCAAAATATCCGTCAAAATTGTAACATCCTACTTCACTTCCTCCTGCCTAAAAGTGATCTTACATTTGCTTTATGCCTTCATTTTTTTTACGTAAGGAAACTAGTTCGTCGTATCTCCTAAGTGCAGCGAATAAGAGTCAAACTTCATACTCGTAGGTGGTCGGTGTGCGATCAGATTGAACCAAACGTCAAAATTGAGTTAAGCATAACAGGTGATTGGGAAACCCTACTTTATGATCTGTTATCGCGAAATAAATGATAGCTTACAACATTACAGTTTGTAAGAGGCTTCCTAGGAAGCGTCAAACTTTAACATTAAATATTTCAGAACTAAGTTTGTGGCGCTTAGTTTAGTCTAGCCGCAGACCGACCAGATAACAATATTAAAATATTCAAAGATTTAAATTTCTCCGCATTGAAGTGCTTGAGAATTTCTAAATGAGGTCAAAAATATTGCTACCATTATAACTTATTTGTTGGAATTTTAACTTATTTGGTCATTTGCCACATGACTAAAAATGTTATTCCGTATTGCGAAAATCTTCAAAGTTATATAATATAAAAAATTTTATCTGTATCCGTTTGAATGTTAATTTTTGTTGATAAAATAAGTCGCGAAATTGTTCTTGCCGGATACAGTAGATAAATTTCAAGTTGAATGTATTATTTTGAAGCCAAATAAACGAAATGAAAAATATGAGCACCTCTCGGAATTCAAGATTTGAAAGAGCAATGTATTGTTAAGTTCGTTATCATTTCTGATTAATTTTCAAATATATTAAAATTAAACCACATGGACTGTGCTCCTCTTAATAACATATATACATTAGACACACACGGTCCATGTGATGGAAAATAAAAGACAAATTGAAATTTGACCAATGCTATTTAACTTCTAGACTTCTTAAAATATACTTATGTTTAATCTCTAATTTAGCTGAATTTTAATTTTCATTGATTTTTAGGTCTTTGTAAAAAAATTTTTTACAAAAACCTACTAGTTTCGCGACCTGTCTGTCCGTCCGTCTGTCTGTCAAAATTTGTGGAAAGGTCAGAAGTGATGATCTCTCAAAAATTAAAGTCTTATAAAATATTTAAAAATTGTATAGCGAAGTAGCCCTTAAACATTTTTTTAATCAAAGGTAGCCCGAGGTCTTATTTGGAAGTTTTAGAATCCGGATTAAAAAAGTCATTTCGTGCAACAGGAGGTCCACGGGGAGGCAAAATGTGCCAAAAATGTTATGTGCCCTCAACACCCCCTTCGCGATCTGACACCTTTGAGCCAAAAAAAATTGATTTGAATGATTTCTTATCCAAGTATTGGATGAATAATTCAAGTCATCGATTCACGCTATTAAAAAACTTTTTTCGAACCATAGGATGTTGCAAAGACCTTCTAGCAGGAACACTCTCTTGCTTACTCAACTTGTTAATTGGTTCTTGTCAATGCAAAATGAGATCGAATAATAATAAAGTATTTTGTTGTAATAATAACTTCAGCTGATCCTCAGCATGAGTACCCGATCGACCGGTTGCTCGTGGCAGGTTGAGTTCTTCGATTTCATACAGCAGACTATTTTGAGGGATGGTAATTTACTATTAAACAATAAAAATAAATGTGTTTCTGACCACCGCACGCTCTCCGGTCATAATGAAAACTGTATTTTTATTTTTGAAAAACTTTTTTTTGCATAATGCCTGCCTTTGTAATAAAAGACAGTAAAAAATAATTAAAGATACATACTTATTGATATGTAATTTGCATCAACTAAACCAAATTGTGTTTTTAAATTGCATGCCCATGTACAGTATTGAAATTTTAGTTGTAAAAACCCAACAAAAAAGTTTACATGCACGCTTCGTCAATCCAAGTATCGGAATTTTCCAGAAAATCTTGCAAAATTTTTGTACCGATTTAAAATTTATACGAGGTGTGCTCAAAAAGTGAGGTGACTTCGTATTTTTAGTAAAAAATATTTATTTATTCGTCAATATTTATGTATATCCTCGAAGCACTTTTCGGTATAGCCTTGAGCTCTTCCCGCGATGCAGTCTCTATCTCCTCAATCCTTGTAAATCTCCGCCCTTTCATAGGTCTCTTCAGTTTTGGGAACAAAGAAAAGTCACATGGGGCCAAGTCCGGTGAATATACTGGCTGAGGCATGATTGTGGTGTTGTTTTTGGCCAAAAAATCGTCGAGCACGCAAAACACTTCTACCCGTTAAGCCTCTCATAAAAACAAACTAAGCATACGAGTATTATATAGCTTAAACTGTAAATATATGTTCGTGACGAGTGTACCAACATAAATAAATAAAAAAATCGATAATCGACTGCACGTTGTCCGCGAAATTTGAAAAGTCATCTTACTTTTTGTACACACTTTGTTTTTCATTAATTTCCATGAAATTAATGGTTAATGTAAATATTTACATAAATCATGACAAAATTAATGGTTAATGCAAAAATTTAGATTTTTTTTTTAATATAATGTATACATGTTTACACTAAGCATAAGCCAATTAATGATTAGTGTAAATATTCACATTACTCATTGCGAAATTAAGAATGAATTGACATATTTATATTCCTCATTAAAAAATTAATGATTAATGTAATTATTTGCATTATTTTTTTTCTTGAAAAGCCGTCGGGCCTTGCCTTTTAAGTAATATCAAATAAAAAAATTCATTAAAAAATCTACAATTCATAAAGATATTTACATCAATCATTGCAAAATCAGTGCTTATGTGAAAGATTTACACTGTTCATTACGAAAGTAATGGTTGCTCAAACGGTATTGAATTAAAAAAAAAATTAATGCATTATTCGCAACTCTTCCTAAGATATTGTTGATTTTGTTGCATTTATTTTAAATTTTTATTGCTGTAATTTACTTAGTAAATTCGGGGAAGCGTCAAAGTAACTTTTCAAACAATTATTGACAATGAATTTTGACTTGTGAGGTGAACATCTACAAGGTGCTTTACAAAATAACGAGACTGAACGAAAATAGAAACGACAGGAGCTTTGTTCTGATAAATTCCAGTTTATTTATTCAAAATAGTCTCCCCCGGCCTCGATACACTGTTTTGCGCGATCCAAAGGCTTTTCGAAAGAGTGTTTCAGGTTATTGACCGGAATGTCCTTCAGAATATCGGTACAAGCCATTTGGATGCCCTCTACGGACGCAAAGCGTTTTCCTTTCATGGCCAAATGCAATTTTCCGAATAGGTAGAAGTCTCACGGAGCCATATCAAGCGAATACGGTGAATGATTGATGGTTGAAATGTGGTTTCTAGTCAAAAAATCAGTCACAAGAGTGGATTTTTTATAACAAAAGTCTCGTTTATTTTGGAACAAACCATGCAAAGACCTTTCGTAAGCACAAATGATCAGTTAAAATGCAATAAATCGATGTGTTGGGATATTCAAATCCGGGGTCATCAATTTCAACGATTATTTCGGCTCATTTTTGATAAATTCACGCACAATTTCGATGGAGTTTTCGGTGATCACTGATTTGGGGCGGCCCGTATATTCATCGTCATTCATGTCCTCACGACCATCTCTGAAACGTGTAAATCACTCATGAACCCTGGCACGAGATAGACAATCAACGCCATAAACTTTTTTCATCAATTCTAATGTTTCGGTAAACGTTTTACCGATTTTGAAACAAAATTTGATATTAGCTCTTTGTTCGAAACTCTTTTCATACCGATGACACAAACATACTGTCACTTTAGACGCAATAACTTTGCTTCCATTGAGCCGAATATCACCAAACTTTCACTGGAAGTCAGGGATAACAGATGGCGCCACCATTTTATGACAAAAGTCGCGTTTATTTTGGAACGCACCTTGTACTTCTACTTGACGAGGTGACGGGAAATTTTTTTAATCATCACCTCCCTAATAATAATGCAATTATTTGCCTTAGACATTGTCTACTCGTATGTGGTAATCGCGACTAGATGAAAAATCGTTTTAACTGTGCACGTTTAAAGAGCAATTTTATAGCTAGTCATTGAACATTCTGTCACTGACTTGGAAAATGCATTCCGAAAATTTCGGTGTAAGTAAACCAATAATTATAGGACAAAATAATTGGAAGACATTAAATCTTTGAGGTCTCTCAAGTCTCCTGTTGTCGAAAGTGAAGTATTTGAATCAATCTCGGAAGCAATTTTCCCACTCCAATCGTGGTAACTTCAAAACACGTTCTGAATGCAACAACCGCGTCTTCAGATGTCGAAAATCGTTGACCACGTAATTTTTTTTGATGTACGGGAATAAAAAAAGTTAGGTGCCAAATCAGGGCTTTACGGCAGAAGACCAATCAATTCGATGTTTTCGCCGGTCAAAAATTTCTTTGTTTCAGTCGATTTTTGAAAGCTCGCATCGTCATGATGCAAAATGATTTGCCTCTTCTTCCGACTTTTTCCGAATTTCTCCGACGACTTCTGGCAATCAAATTTTAGATTTGGCTAATTTTGGAAGACCCATACAGTCGATTGCTATTTGGTTCCGGGCTCATATGTATAAATCCATGATTCGTCACCTGTGTGGATGTTATGCACAACCTTTGATGCACCTTGATCGTATTTTTTTGCATTTGATTATACCAATCGATGCGAGCCTTTTGAACAGTTGTCAAATTATGTTGATCCAACGAGAACCAATCTTTTTTAATAACCAAATGATTGTGCAATATCTTAATGCTGCCTGTCATACTAATGTCCGAAGATACCTTAATCTCAGGGTATGCCACATAACGGTCTTCGCACAGCGTCGATATTTTCTGGGACAACAATAGACTTTGGACAACCTTCACTAAATTCGTCATGGAGCGAATGTTGACCACGAATGAATTCGTTATACAAGTTCTTTATAATAATATAGGATGCTACTTTACTCGTGTATGAAGAATTAAGTTTATAGGAGCATTCTTGCCTTAATAAGCCACATTGAAACTTATGAAAAATAATTGCACGAAAATGTTCACAAGTTAGTTTCATTTTTTGCCAGATATAACGTTTCCAAGTTACTGTCAATAACACATCATCATCTATGGTGCAACAACCCAAGCCGGGTTTTGGCCTCCAGGATTAATTCCCTCCAATCATCACGGTTCCGCGACCTTGTCCGCCAGTTGTGCACTCCTAACAAGGATCTGCTGTCAGCTTCTATCATGTCTTCCCATCGAGTTCTCTGTCTTCCCGCTCGACGTCTACCTTGTGCTCTACCCGTCAATGTTCTTTTGTGTACCCGGTTTTCTTCCATTCTTTCTACATGGCCCGCCGATTGCAATTTACGTAACTTTGCGCAAGAGGAAACAGGTGGATCGTCAAATACTTCATCAAACTCATCATTGTAACGAAGTCTCCACTCTGTTTCTTGCGTTCAAATACGTCCACTGCCTTTTCGGATTCGCGTCTCAGGGTCCATGTTTCACTTCCATGGAACTGCACGGGTTTGACTAGTGTTTTATAAATGTGGAGTTCATTTTGTCTGTGCACAACTCTGGACCTTTAAATCTGAAGTACGAAGCAATATGCTTTATTTGTGGCGTTTATGCGGCGTCCAATTTCGTCCTTTTCGGCGCCTATTCTATTCAGTTTGGCTTTAAGATACACAAAATTATCCACACTCTCAAGGTTGTAGTCACCTACGGTCAGGTTTTGTCGAACTGGAGTTTTCTTCCTCGTTTGAGTCATGAATTTAGTATTGGTTTCATTAGTAGGCCAATTCGGCTTGCTTCAGATTCTAGACTCAGAAATGCTCATTGGCATCTAAGATTGTACGTGCCATAATATTGACGTCATCAGCATATGCTACCAATTGTGTGGACTTGAACATTAGTGTACCCGAAGTTTCAGCTGATGTCTTCCTGATGACGTGTTCCAGCGCAATATTAAAGAGCATTGGGGCAAGCCCATCCCCTTGTTTTAAGCCTGATTCCGTTATAAAGCTGTCCGTTAGTTCACCGCTAAACTTGATCTGGGTCTCTGTGTTTAGCATCGTGATCTTGACCGTGCGAACTAGTTTTGTTGGGCCGCCAAAGTCAAGCATTATTTTGTACAGCGCATTTCTGTCGACATTGTCGTATGCTTGCTTGAAGTCTAGAAAGAGTTGTTGCACATCGATGTTATATGCCCAGCGCTTTTCGAGCATCTGCTTTACTAAGAATATTTCATAGTACGGCTTTAATTTTCTTTCTCTGATTTTGGAGAGCACTTTATAACATGTGCACAGTAGAGCAATGCCTCTTTAATTTTCACGCCTTAATTTGGCCCCCTTTTTGTGTTCAGGACATATATCTTTCCGCCAGTCCTCTGGTAACTGCTCCTCTGACCATATTCTGTCAACAACACAAATCACACTCAAATAACGAAATGTTCAAAAAAAAAAAGATTAAATTTTCATATCAAGTTTCCCTCGAAAACGTTAGATTGTTTCTGGCGACACTTAGTATTGTCAAGGCCAGAAATATAAAAAGCAACCTCCGTATTGAGTTTCAAAATTCCTCGGCGACTGGTAATGATTACGGTGTATTTGTGTAAACGGAATTTGTTTCACCGGTAAATAGTTACCGACGAACGACTTGAAGTGTATTTTTTTTTGCGTGTTGTAGATTCAATACATACAATCTGATGTATGTGCAAATTAGTTCGTTGATACTTCTCTTGCGAAATGTCATTCGAAGTCATAATGCCTTCCCGCCGACCTAGACGACGTTAGCTAAAAATTTGTAAAATCGTCCATCAGTACAGTAAATAACGGGTTAGAAACACTTCAATTTTATGTACAGATTGTTAATGAATAAATGAACTATAATTTTTTTTATCATTTCCTCTATTTTTTAAGGGGTTTTGTAGAATCATTTTACAATTTTGCTTTGAGGGATGCAGGGGAAGGGGAAATGTACGAAAATTTTGTGTACTCAACCTCTTTCTGGTTTTTGTATAACATGGTAGTCCGTGTTCTTTTTTGGATGTCTCGGTGCGGGAAGCGTTTGGAGCTTATTGTGAAGCCATTGCTAGTAGCTGGTAATTTTTAGTTTTTGTAAAAGAGTGAAGGCGATTCTCCCGCGTCTGACAAAGGGGTCGAAGGTAAGAAACATGTCGTCGGAATGGACGTTGAGCGACAGGCTTACGCTGCGTCCCTGGAAAACATTCTTTCGAAACCTGCAACAGAGCCTTGAAATGGATTAGACCTACGGCAACGACGTCGCAACTCAAAAAATGAATTTTGGTATTGGATCCTGGAATGACAGACGCTAAACAGCCCAACCGCTGTTAAGGAGTTTTTACAACTATCAATATAAATTAAACATACTGGCAATCCAGGAAACGAACTGGACCGGAAGTGATATTCAAGACATGAGATCGCACACAATATTCAAAAGTGGGAAGCCTGCTGGAAAACGAGGATTCGGGGTAGCCTTTATTGTGGATAGGGAGTTCAAATCGAATGTTATTAATTTTAAGGCAGTTAATGAATGGTTGTGGGCGATCCGTATAAAAGCGAAATTCTTCAAAATCTGGCTGACCGAAGAAAAGGACGAAGAAACGAAGGAAACGTTCTACAAACACCTGGAAAGACTAATCGACGCATTGCTTACCAACGACACAAAAATAATTCTGGGTGATTTCAACGCTAAGGTTTCACGGAGATCCTCGACAATAGATGCTACCCATCTTATCAGATGCATCGCTGAAAACAAGCAACGAGCTCTGGATGGAAGGAAAAGAACAGACGATCGGACATCAAGCCCGGCGCAAAATAAATGATTGATTTCGATCATGAGTGCCAGAAATAAGGACGAAGAGAGAACCCTATGAAAATCTTCGCAGAGTAGCGAATAAGATAATTAAAATTAAGAAAAGAAAATACTATGACGACCAATTGAGATATATAGATGTACGTCTCGCGAGCAACAACACTAGACAAGTATACAAAGTAGCGAAAAGTCTGAAACGTGGTTATCAGCCCAAAACCACACTCTGTCGTGATTGAATCGTCAATATTATCGTTGATGAAACCAAGATTAAGGAAAGATGGGCATCATATTTCAAGAGCCTCCTCAATCCTCCGCACAGCTCCAGAACATCGGATCCTTTAGATGTTTCCGAAGAACTTCTTAGAAAATAAAATCGGATCGTATGCCAACAGTATTATTCGGGAGTATCAAGGTGGTTTTCTTCTTCTTCTTCTCCTTAGCCCTACAGCCCCTCTCTGACCTTTGCTTCCTGCAAATAGCGCCTCCAACTGTCTCGGTCCATTGACCGCGTCCTCCAATTCCGACATCCGAGCAGCGATGAACTGTCTTCGTCGACCGAGTCAGACCAACGTTTCCTCGGTTACCCCACTGGTCTCCGGCCTTCAGTTCTCCCAACGAATACCTTTTTGGGTATCCATTGTTCGTCCATACGATTCATGTGTCCAGCCTATTGCAGCTTCCGCAGTCTTATATTCGCTGAGACCTCCGGTTCGTCAAAAATTTCATACAGCTCATGGTTGTATCGAATTCGCCATTAGTCCCCGTCTAGCTTCGCTCCGATTATTCGCCTCAGGACCGGTCGCTCAAGGTGGTTTTAGAGTAGGTAGATCGACAATAGACCAATTGTTCACTGTCAAGCAGGTACTTGAGAAATGCTGGGGGTTCAATATAGATGTACACCAAATTTTCGGTGACTTTAAGCAATCATACGACAGTAATGATCGTAACGTACTGTACCAAATAATGCTTTGCTTTGGTATCCCAGCCAAATTAGTCCGTCTTACCAAAATGACAATGACGTTCCATGCAAGAGGTTCGTTACTATATAAGTCGAGCGAACAACCGCCAAAGAACTTTTCTTGAAACTCGATAGTGAAGCTAAACTATTAGAACAGTCATGCAAAAATACCACTTGTCCAAAAAATATTACACTTGGCGAATACAGTATCGAAAATTTGGGCGAATTTGTATAGTATATTAAGGCACCAAAATAACATGAAGCGGCAGTGAAATAGAGGAAACGCGCCAAAGAATACAGCTCGCAAATAAAATATTCAGTTTTGACGATCTTGAAGACCACCTGCATGCACAGAAGAACAAAGCTCCAAGTATACAAATCATAAGACCTGTACTATTCTATGCGTGTGTGAAATGGACCCTACCCTAAGTATCCGCAAACATGCTGAACCCTTCGAGAGATGGATCCTGATGCGAATAATCGGAGGGAAGCTAGACGTCACCCAATGGCGAATTCGATTCAACCATGAGCTGTATGACATTTTTGACGAACCGGAGGTCTCAAATATTATAAGGCTGCGAAAGAAGCAATGGGCTGGTCACGTGAGTCGTATGGAGGAAAAGTGGATACCCAAAAAGGTATTCGTTGGGAAAACTGAAGGGTGGAGACCAGTGGCGGACCGTAGAAACGTTAATCTGACTCGGCCGACAAAGGCAGTTTCTCATCGCTGCTCGTATTTCGAAATTGGATAAGGACGCCATCGATGAACCGAGATAGTTGGAGGCGCTTGTTGCAGGAAGCGAATGCCCGAGAGACGCTGTATTAGATATTCAACTCTGGCTCGAGGGTATGCGAGCGTCCGTTCAACCCGAACAAACCGTTTTTCCTTAGCTACATTCGAATCCAGGAAACTAAAACTTGTTTCTACGAACAGCAGGTATGAATGTCGACGTTTTTTGTTCTGTCCCTATGGTTGCTAAAATATCCGAACCTCCGCGTCGGCGAATATCGTAGTTTTATATCAATCACACTGAAAGCCTCCTTTTAAGTGAATCATTATTTGTTAATCATCGGCTTCGATTACTTCTATAATTCTCTACGATTTTTTGTTAAAGCATTTTTCAATAGAATATCTATTGATTTATCGGCTTGAAGATCTTGTGTGAATATAACAACGATGAAATAGTTTAAAATTGTTCCGATTGATAAAGAGAATAAATGAGCAGAAAGATTTAAATAAGTATCCTTATAAATTTCAAATTCGCCTATCACCTTCGACACTAGTCCTATGTAACTTCTTAAAGTTTCACTCAACGCACGATGTAACCTGTTATGCTTTTCCGCCCTGTAAAGCATTGGAATAGCTTCAATGATGCCAAGCAGGTGAATTTCACCCTTAAAGGTTAAAGTAGTGACCTGAGTATATTGAATAGATGATAATCTCGTGAACTTAGTGCAAAGAAGGAATCATTTAGGAAAAGTAAAAAACTAGCTTTTCTCGTCCATTTTAACACACTTCATCTAAACGAAATGCTCTTATTTCAACCCGTGAGGACTATTCACAAGTTTATAGCCATTTAAACGACTTCACGAAATTGGCTCCGTAGTGCTGTTTCTTTCTTGAATGAAATCTCCGGAGGCTAATTTTCTAGAGCTCTTCAGTCAGTTAGCCTGCACAGTTGACAAAATCAGGCCAGTCAAGTTCACATGTGCCGTATAAGAAACATGTCGACCTATTCTCGACAAAATTTTGACTCACGTGAATGAATAGAATTTCCTTAGTAACGTTTTAATTAAAGCTCCGTCAATTATGTATCCACGACTCAATTACCACCAAGTGAAACACAATCCCAACAAAAAGGCAACCACTGTCTCGGAAGTTTTCCAGTTCTATCTCGAGCAGAAATTCGCAAGTTCTGCCCTCTTTGCCTCTCTCGCCTACCGTGGGATGAAGGAGGCGTTTGGACTGGCATCAATTACCGAGTATTAGCCCCGGCACGAGTCCCATGCACAGCAAGCTCAACAACCCAATTATCTCGTTATTACGAATAATTCGGATCCACTATAAAAGCGGATAGACAATAGGAAGAGGGCAACGGTAGGGTATTTCGAATGCCTATTGTTGCATGCAAAAAAGTATCTTTTTGACTTTCTTACGTTTGTGGTGTTTAAGATGTGAAGCATAAAGAACAAGATTGTTTTGTATATTTTGGGGGTGGAATACTCATAGTATGTGAAGTGAACGAAAAAAAACAGAAAGGCAAAAGTGAGAATCTTTCATCATCGGGGGTTATAAGTGAAATGCGTGGGAGCTGCGTTGGTTTATTATTAGATGATGCTACGTTTGCAGAAATGAGGAAAGGAATAATATGTATGTAAATATAATATTGTATTGCCAATATCTTATTGGCGGGAATATGGTGTAAAGGAAATTGAATTCAAAATGTCTTAATTGAATTTTCTTAATAAAGTAGTCTTCCGACAGACTTCCGTGTTGTCTGGCGGCTGAGCATATGTGATTAGATTCTAATCGTATTTGCTCATTGAATTAGAAATATAATGAAATGATATTGATCTATCGCATAGAGAATGTGGAAAAACAATTAACTTGATCACAAACTTCTAACCATGTTGTTGTAATTACACAGAGGAAAATCTAAATTATTGTCACTGATAAGCCACCACTTCTATGAAAACACAATTGTTTACAATAAACAGAAAACAAATCTGACTTGAAATTTACAACCATAGAATTTCGCAGTTGATGTCTTCTAAGAACAGAATTTCACTTGGATAACGAAATTAAATAACAATTGAATTGTAAATAACGATTACAAGCAGAAATGAAGTCCAACAATTTTCCTTGCTTCTAAAGGTCTGAAAAATATTTCATTTACTATAAATCAAAAATATGATAACATTAAAATATCCTTAGCCATGCTTGCAAATTCCACTTTTCAAAGGATTTTAAGAAGGGTCTCCCCACATTCGAATGTGATCCTTAATATTGTTTTTTTTGCACTGAGAATAGTCATGTGCGTATCAAACGGCGTTATTAGATTCTATAGTATAAAGTGTTAAAACTTTACTTTTTATACACATACTAGCTTTTCCTGGTACGCTTCGCTACCCCAAAATATATTTAATCAATTTTTTAGTTTATTTTTGTTTGTTGAAATAAATAGAAGGTGGAAATTTATTTATTTTATTTATTTATTCAAGTCTATTTAACAGACAGAAATCCAATTACAAAATAGACTTAGACAATTAAATATAGTTAAATATAATTTAGAGTAAGACAAATCAATACAACAAATCAAGCAGAAAAGAGTTAATCTAAAACATGAAAGAAATGAGGATAGAGTCAAGATCAAAGTTTGTAAAATTTAGTGCTAAGGAACATTAATCACTATTCGCAAAAAGTAACATCTTTAATTTAATTTTAAAAACAAAGTAGGACGTGAATAGAGAGCCAAGCTCGAGGCTGTTATGCATTCTGATGATTCGTGGCATAATTGAGTTAAAATATAAATCTGTTCGGGCGTACGGAACCTCGAGAATGTGATTAGACCGACTAGGTCGTGCATACAGTCTGTATTGCAAGTCTGCGCTTAGGGTGGAGGCAATTTGTTGGTGGTACAACTTATAAAGGAAACATTGATCTAAGAAGGTTCTACGGGACGACAGAGAAGGGAGACGAAGTATGGATAGACGACGCTCATAAGACTCATAAGCTACGTTGAATTTGAAAAACACAATACGGGTAAACTTACGCTGAACAGCTTCTATTGAGTTCATAAGATATAAATGTCTAGGAGACCACACCACTGAGCAGTACTCAAGGAGCGGGCGGACAAGACACGTGAACAAGCGAACAGCGGTAGCAATATTTGCAAACTTATGCAAATGCCGCATAAGAAAACCCGAAACTTTTGATGCCTTGGTAATTAGGCTAAAAATGTGTACATCAAATTTAAGCTTGGGGTCAAATATTACACCAAGATCTTTACATGAGTCTGCAGAGGAGAGAACAACATCACATAAGGTGTAATTAAAAATTAAAGGGACAATTTTCAAAGTAAAAGTCATTTTAAAACATTTGGAAACATTAATACGAAGGGAGTTTACATTACACCAGTTATACAGGTTAAAAAGATCAATTTGGAGTTGCTGACAATCTTCAAGGGGTTTAATTGTCCGGAATACCTTGAAATCATCAGCATACAGGAGACAAGAAGAGGAAATTACAGAAGGAAGATAATTGATAAACAGTACGAAAAGAAGAGGTCTAAGGATTGACCCTTGAGGGACACCAGATGTAGGATTGAATGGAAAGGAAAATGTGCCATAGAGATTGACACGACATGAACGGGAGGATAAATATGATGAAATCCAAGAATGAAGGGAACCGGATATGCCAAGCAAAGCTAACTTTTGACAGAGCAGAACATGGTTCACGGAGTCAAAAGCTTACGAGAAGTCCGTGAATATTGCATCTACTTGAAGCCGCACAACTATCACCTGGCACTATTGCACCAGGTTCGAAGACACAGACATTCGGTGAAAGTATTTTTCGTATATGTAATACAGTGGCAGACAATTGTCTACGACAACTCCTTATATTGAGATTCTGGTTAATTGGAAGTTTTAATCAAAAATCCATTGGTATAGATTTTTCAGTAACGTAAATATATTTATAAAAAAAAAACAAAGACAAAAACATTTCAGAACAAACTTAGGGAGAAATTCATAAAAACATAAAAAAAATGAATGGACAAAAGTCTAAGATAGTCAAACGTATTGGAATTATTAATACTTTTTGCTGGGTTAATATTTAGTTAGACCCCCTTTCGCATCAATTACTGCTTGCAGTCTTCGGGGCATAGAGGTGTCTAAATTACCAGTTTCTGCAGATGTGATTTTCTCCCATTCTGTAACAAGCGCTTCCTTCAAAAGATTTTTATTTTTAATGCGACATTCTCGAATTTTCCGTTCCAAATGCTTCCATACATGCTCTATTGGGTTTAAATCCGGACTTTGCGGAGGCGCATTAAGTTGCCTGGGAGCGTAGTACAACAACCAGTTCTTGACGAAAAGTGGTGTGTGTTTTGGATCATTGTCTTGTTGGAAAGTCCATCTCTATCCTTGACCCAACTTCTCCACTGATGGCTTTAAACGTTGTTCTAATAGGTATAATAGTCCATCATAGTTTCAACAAAAGCCAATCTGCCAATTCCAGATGCAGCGATGGCTTCCCAAACCATGACATTAACTCCTAGCGGGAGAGGAGAGGGAGAGGAGAAAAGCGATCCCCCAGCCCCAACGCCCCCGGCTGCAGTGAGTCCCTTCTATCTTTTAGGACTGCCCGAACATAATGTTACACCTGGTTCCATTTGTCAACCGATTCGAGCATCACTGCGACTATATTATCCGGGGTGAGCTCTCCCGTCTCCCTGTAGAGTTCCCTTCGCAGAGTGACCCATTTTGTGCACGCAAAAAATGTGTAGCAGGCATTGTCCTCCTCCCCTGGGCAAAACCGACAATCGGAGGACTGTGACTTGCCAATCTTGCGCAGGTAAGACTGAAAACACCCATTCCCGCTCAAAAGCTGCGTCAGAAAGAAGTCAGTCTCACCATGCCTTCGATTTAACCACGGCCTCACATCCAGGATAAGGCATGCAGGCACCTTCCCTTCATGCAATTCACCCAAGACTGCTGCCAATCGTTGAGCAAGCGCTGTCTCTCCTCGCGGACAACCATCTTCCTCGATCCTCATTTCGCCGCATGTAAATAGCGCGGCGCTCTCTAGCAAGAAGGGCGACAGGTATCACGCCTGCAATAATTCACCGCCGAATCAGAGCCTGTCGGATACGAAGATGCAATCGTCAGTGCTCCTCTTCTCTGTACCTGTGCCAAACGTTTTCAGTAGATTCCTTACTGTGAGAGCGTTGCCCCATACTTCTGCTCCGTACAGTAGCACTGACCCTACAGCACTCATCAAGAGGTGTCGTCTTCTTGATGGGCTGGGTCCCCCCTACATTGGCCATAAGTCGACTCAGACCCGATACTCCCGAAGCAGCCTTCTCAGCCGTTGCCCTGATTTGCTCAGAGAAACTCATCTTCGAGTCGGTCAGTAGTCCCAGGTACTTCGCCGCTGGCTTCGATTCGATTAGTATGTCTCCAATACTGATCATCCTTACTCTAGGGATTCACTTTTGTCAAGATGAGCACTTCGGTTTTCTCCAGTGCTAAATTGAACCCGCGAGCAGTCATCCAGTCCCTCACTCACACTAATTGCGCTTGTTCAACGGTGCGTCCAGCGACCAGAGCCGCAACATAATCGCATAGCCGATCAAGCGCGACTCATCTGGCATCTCCAGTTTCAGTAGCCCGTCGTAAGACACGTTCCACAGGTCCGCACCAAGGATAGATCCCTGGGCAACACCCGATGTAATTTCCATCCTTCCTGGACAGCACCCGATGTAATTTCCATCCTTCGTTGGCCTTATGTCGTATCGTAGAGCAGGCTTCGGTCCTTCAGAAAGTCTCTTAGAAGCCGCATTAGATATTCTGGAACTTGAAAAGAATTTTCCAGCGTATCCAGAATATTCACCCATCTAGCGGAGTTGAAGGCGTTCCTAACGTCGAGTGTCACCAACAGGACCATCCGTCGTTTGGTGCGACTATATGCCTCTGCCTTCTGGACCGCGCTCACAACCTCTGCAATCGCATCAATGGTAGAACGTCCTGCTCTAAAGCCGTACTGCCGAGGAGATAGATCCCCAGCAGCACGAATCGCGTCAGTGAGTCTTCCTTTGATGAGTTTCTCTAGCACTTTCCCAGCCGTGTCTAGCATGCATAACGGGCGGTATGCAGACGGCGATTTGGGATTTCCCTTCTCCCTGCTGATCGCCCCTTTCCATCGTACCTGGAAAACCCCGTCCCGTAGGAATGCGTTGAATGTGCTGAACAGCAAATCAGGACAATGGTGATAGACAAGCCGCCACACTTCAGCTGGAACACCATCTGGGCCCGGAGCCTTCCTCGCTTTCAATGAAAGGACTGCCTCTTCCAGCTCCGGCTGTGTGAAGAGTGTACACTCTACTTGAAACCCATTAATATTGTATTTAAAGCTCTCGTGATGGTTCTTGCATGGACATCCTTTTTCCATTCCGTAGCCACTTGTTTCGTCAAATCTGGAGCACTTATTTTCGGATTCCTGTTCACTTTTTTTATAATTTTTCTTTTTTTTGTGGTAGGGAGGTGAAGGCATTTACGCCCGCCGAGTCTGGCAGTGTAGGACTCCCATGGAGGATACCCTTGGACTACCCACAAAACACCTCCCCGGTCAACCTGAGAACCCAGCATGAAACCGTTTGACACATTACTTCGGGCCAGGTCTCGTTTTGTTACGCCGTGAGGCGCCTTCAAGCTGGGGAGTCCCTTTCCTAGCGGGAGGGGAGAGGGGAAGAGGAAATGCCAGAAGAGCGATCCCCCAGCCCCAGCGCCTCCGGCTGCTGTGAGTCCCTTTTATATTTTAGGACTGCCCGAGCATAATGTGCCACCTGGTTCCATTTGTCAACCGATTCGAGCATCACCGCAACTATATTATCCGGGGTGAGCTCTCCCGTCTCCCTGTAGAGTTCCCTTCGCAGCCCGACCCATTTTGTACACGCAAAAAATGTGTGACAGGCATTGTCCTCCTCTCCTGGGCAAAACCGACAGTCGGGAGACAGTGACTTACCGATCTTGTGCAGGTAAGACTGAAAACACCCGTGCCCGCTCAAAAGCTGGGTCAGATAGAAGTCAGTCTCACCATGCCTTCGATTTAACCACGGTCTCACATCCGGGATGAGGCGCGCAGTCCACCTTCCCTTCGTGCAATTCCCCAAAGACTGCTGCCAATCGTTGAGCGAGCGTTGTCTCTCCTCGCGGACAACCATCTCCCTCGCATCCTCGTTTCGGCGCAGGTAAATAGCGCGGCGCTCTCTAGCAAGGAGGGCGACAGGCAATCACTCTCACCGCCGAGTCAGAGACTGTTGGATACGAAGACGCAATTCTCAGTGCTCCTCTTCTCTGTACCTGTGCCAATCGTTTTCGGTATACCTCCTTGCTGAGAGCGTCGCCCCATACCTCTGCTCCGTACAGTAGCACTGACCCTACAGCACTCATCAAGAGGCGTCTTCTTGATGGGCTGGGTCCCCCTACGTTGGCCATAAGTCAACTCAGGGCCGATATTCCCGAAGCAGCCTTCTCGGCCGTTGCCCTGATTTGCTCAGAGAAACTCATCTTCGAGTCGATCAGTAGCCCCAGGTACTTCACCGCTGGCTTCGATTCGATTTGTATATCTCCAATACTGATCATCTTTACTCTAGGGATTCTCTTTTTTGTCAAGATGACCACTTCGGTTTTCTCCAGTGCTAAATTGAACCCGCGAGCAGTCATCCAGTCCCTCGCTCGGCGCATTAGCATACCTAGCCTAAGTTGCGCTTGTTCAACGGTGCGTCCGGCGACCAGAGCCGCAACATCATCCGCATAGCCGACCCAGCGCGACTCATCTGGCATCTCAAGTCTCAGTAGCCCGTCGTAACACACGTTCCACAGGTCCGGACCAAGGATAGATGCCTGGGCAACACCCGATGTAATTTCCATCCTTCGTTGGCCCTGTGTCATGTCGTAGAGCAGGCTTCGGTCCTTTAGGTAGTTCCTCAAAAGCCGCATTAGATATTCTGGAACTTGAAAAGAGTTTTCCAGCGTGTCCAGAATATGCACCCATCTAGCGGAGTTGAAGGCATTCCTGACGTCGAGTGTCACCAACAGGACGATCCGTCGCTTGGTGCGACTATATGCCTCTGCCTTTTGGACCGCGTTCACCACCTCTGCAATCGCATCAATGGTAGAACGTCCTGCTCTAAAGCCGTACTGCCGAGGAGATAGGTCCCAACAGCACGAATCGCGTCAGTGAGTCTTCCCTTGATGAGTTTCTCTAGCACTTTCCCAGCCGTGTCTAGCATGCATAACGGGCGGTATGCAGACGGCGATTCGGGATTTCCTTTCCCCTTGCTGATCAGCACGAGCCTCGCCACCTTCCATCGTACCGGGAAAACCCCGTCCCGTAGGCAAGTGTTGAATGTGCTGAGCACATTCAGCTGGAACACCATCTGGACCTGGAGCCTTCCTCTCTTTCAAGGAGAGGACTGCCTCCTCCAGTTTCAGCTGTGAAGAGTGGGCACTCTACTGCTGTTTCACCATGGACAGCGTCAACACGGACGGGATGGGCGGGGAAGAGTCCCCGCACTATCGCGTCCATCTTTTCCGCGTCATGTATACAAGGCTTCCGTAGGGCACCAAGTTTCCCCATGACCAGCTTCTAGCCTAGGCCCCACGACCCTTGTTCACATTGTCCACTAGGTCTTGCCAGCAGCGAGCCTTGCTACTGTTGATCAGTTTGCGAAGGCATTTCCTGGCCGACTTATATGCTGCCACCTGGTTGCATGCCTCGTCACGGTTCCGCGCCCGTTGAGCCTCACGCCGAAGCTTGTGACACTCCCTCCGCTTTTCAGCGATTTCAGTAGACCACCAGTACACTGGGGGCTTGCCGTGCCGGGGTCTTCGACGGGGCATAGAAGCGCAGCAAGCAGTCGTGATTATGCTCATCAGAGTTCACCACGTCTTCAGCTGCCAGTTCTTCCGTCCCCTCCGGAGCTCCCTGCAGCGGCTCACCTGCTGTGAGAACCTTGACGAACCTCTCGACGTCCATTCTTCCAATTTTTTTTTTGTATAATGGAACCAATGTCTGTGCGCGACAACTTTTTCGGTTGGCATGTTCGCGGTTTATTTTCAATGGAACCATTGTTTTCGAAGTTTTTGGTGATTGTATACACAGAAGTTCGTTTAAGTTTCAGTAATTTCGCGATTTCCGAGCACGATTTATTGTCTTTTTTATACTGTTCGACTAAATTTCGGATATCATCTGAAATTTCTTTTCGCGGTGACATTTTGCGGTCCTTACAGAAACTAGCGATAAAACTAAAACAGAATTGCAACAGCACATATACGGAATGACAATAAAAGCAAATAAACAGATATTGATGACATTTTGATACGTCTAGTTGGAAATTTTTTGTGTATAACTGAGTCAGCAATGACTGTCGTAGACTTTTGTCCATTCAATTTTTTATGTTTTTACAATATGAATTTCTCCTTAATTCTGGCATGAAATGTTTTAATCTTTATTTTTTTATAAATATATTGGTAACTCTAAGAAGTATTGAGCCTTTTTGTCATTTTTCAATTGAATATTTCTTTTATTTAAAATGGATTTTATTTAAGTATATATTGCCCATTATTATCTATGACCTTTTGCCATATTTTGGGTGAAGCCATTATTCCATGTGGGTAGAATTTCTGTGGTTTATCGGCGAAAAACTTGGCTAAGTGATTTTCACACTCACTTTTTCAAATGAATTTTTTTCATTAAGGAAGTTTTGCAGATACTGAAACAAATAGTAGTCTGATGGTGCAAGGTCTGGACTATACGATGGATGCATCAAAACTTCCAAGCGAAGCTCTGTAAATGTTTTCGGGGCCAACAGAGATGTGTGTGGTCTGGCATTGTCATGATGGAAGACAACGCCCTTTCTTTTCATCAATTCTGGCCGTTTTTTTTTAATTGCTTGTTGCAATCTGGTGAATTGCTGACAATACAGAGCAACTTTTGAAACGAATAACGAAATACAAAACTGTCCGTATAAAAATTGTAGACTAGAATGTCACCTTTCAAACGCATGTCAGTTTGACTCAATCTGATTAGTATTGTCCGATATATGACAACGAACACCATCTAATGACAAAAAAGGCTCAATACTTTTTAGACTTCCCAATATTTACATTGCTGAAAATGTGCATCAATGAGTTTTTGATTAAAGCTTCCAATTGACCGGTATCTCAATATAAAGAATTGTCTAGACTTTTGTCCGTCATTGTATGTGTGAAATGAGCCTTCTATGCACTTTGCACAATTGGTTGCTTTTTGAATACCCATGATATAGCACCACCATATCGTAAAAATACGTAACCAGTAGATGCAAAATTGCAAAAACTGGAACCCCCATCAACATCTGAATAGCCTAACAAATGTTTTTGCCATCTCGTGAATATTTTAATTTGCGATTCAATGTACCTTTCAAATAGCGCAAAACACGCTTAACTGCTCTCCAATGTGCCCATCCGTTATTTTGATTAAATTGACTTACATTGGTAATGCTGAACGAAATATTGTACATTGTACATTATGCCAAATATAAAATGCCGCCAACCACTTCTTGATATGGTACATTTTGCACATGTTCACGCTGCTTATCGGTCGATGGTGACATTTCCAATGTCAATCGCTGGTTCCGGTCGCTTGGTAGCCTTGCTGTTTCACATTCGAACATACGAGTATGGAATCGCTTTAATAACATACTTGTTCGGTGTATTTTCGTTTATTTAGTTATAACACACCGTTGCGACGATCAGATTCTATTGGAATGTTCTGCACGTTCGATGCATTTCCGAGATCTTTCATGGAAAAATTCTTCTTCAATGTTGATTTCAGCTGATCTTTCCACTCATTGTTGTTATAAAAGCCAGCAAACCGTAAACACACTGTAACAGCAACAATTGATTTTCCCTTTCGACGCACGTATATACGAGGGGCGTTTGAAAAGTCCGTGCAAAAATAAAAACTGCTTACGTATTTGGAGTAAACCTTTTTTATTTTTCGACATAGTCTCCTTTTAAGCTTACACACTTCGTCCAGCGAGGTCCTACTTTGTTGATCCCTTCCGAATAATAGGATTTGTCCAAGTCTGTAAAATATCAATTAGTGTCTGCAATCACCTCCTCGTTTGAATAGAATCTTTGTGCCGCCAGCCATTTCTTCAAATTGGGAAACAAATAGTAGTCCGAGGGAGCCAATTCTGGAGAATAAGGGGGATGTAAAACGAGTTGGAATCCAATCTCGCCTTCCTTGATTCACACAAATGCAAAACACAAAGAAATTGACCAATATGGCGGAAACTTGGTGTGCGTTCATTCAAAAGATGCTACTAACTAAATATTACCTCGATACGCGCCGGTGGTGCCATCTCTCGAACTTTGCATGGACTTTTCAAACGCCTCTCGTACATGCATCCTTCTCGAAACGATAAAAACCAGCACGCACTAACATTTCATTTGATTTGATGTTCCACATGCGACTAGCTTGCTTCAGCCCATACAGTGATTTCTTCAAACGGCACGCATCAGTGCCGTCTTCAAACGATTCCGGTTGTCGCATATAAATCGTTTCTTTAATAAAAAACGGTAAAAACGGTTTCTTTAATAAAAAACGGTAAAGCGGTAAAAACATCGATCAAATGATTTGTAGCCCAATTTTTACAGCTAATACTATTAGCATACGAACTGATGAATATTCGGACAACCGGCAAAAACGTTTCAACATAGTCAATTCCTTGTCTTTGACTACAGCCTCTTGGTACTGGCCTTACCTTTTTATCTTTCGATTTTTCGTGTAAACCCCCATTTATTTGTTATGGCTTTGCGACCCTCGGGCAATTTAACGAGATCCCAAGTGTGCTTGCTCATTAATGACTGATATTCTTCTGTCATTGTGATATTCTTCTGTCATTGCTTATTGCCATTGTTGATTTTCGCAACTAGCTATAGCTTCACTCACTGTGAACTGTTCATCATTTATTGCGTTATCAGCAAAATTGGCCGCTTCATAACGTTGCACAGGCCTAGTAGTTCGTGCTGATCGATGTGGCGTTGATGCTGCTACAACAGTTTCGTCGGGCTCATATTCACTGTCACTCACTGCATCATCATACATGGTATCGTCCATTGACGTACCATTGTGGCTCGTTTCCACACTATTCATCAATTTCAGATTGATCCGCTGCATCACTTCTATCCTGAATGCTCGCTGGCAACATTGTCGGACACTGTTGCACGCCATCGATTCTCATTGACTCAGACACAATTGGATCTTCACAGTCACTTTGTTCACTCTCGGACGATTCGTCTGCAATATGCTCAAAATATTCGAATTGCAAAAATGGTTACCATTTTCAAGATTTTGACGTCTCTGCTCGCTATCGTCAGGTTGGTCTTTGCATCCATTGATCGATAACCCTTTTGTGTTTCCATACAGCCAACAAATATGTACTCCTTCGATTTGGCATCAAATTTCTTTCTCTCCTCTGATGGAATGTTCGCCATCGCTCGTGAACCAAACACCCTGAAGTGACCAATATCGGGCTTTTCTCCGGTTCATATTTCCATTGGTGATTTATACTTCAGCATACGTGACACTGTGATTTTTCACGTACGTTGCGGTGTTCAGTGCTTCGCCCCAAAAACAGCTACACAGTCAATGTTCTGACTGCTGCCAACGAATGACATTCCTGTTACCGCTCCTTTTTTCATCATATCCAGACTTTTCACATTCAACTGGCCAAGTCATCTGTGCCAAAACTCCATTCAATCATTTGTGCTCACCGTTGCTAGTGCGATACCGTTCGAGCCACCAAGAAAGCCATCCAATTTATACAACCCATTAATGCATGACGCCGTTACTAGCAATTCACCTTTACCATTGTGAAAATCGTACTTATCGAATGAAAATTTCACAGAATTTCACTAGCAGTTATTTGGCTCACCGATGGTAAATTTGCCATTAGTTCCGGTACACAGTAGTACGCCAGTTAATTGCAAATATTTGCGTATTCTATCGGTTTCCACACCAAAATTCACTACCCCAGTGCATCCGACTTTCATCATTTTATTATTCGCAGCTCGAATCGGCGGTGTATCGAGTTTCTCCATTCCAGTTAACCAATTCCAATGTATGGCCATATGTCTCGTTGCTCCTGAATCAATATCCTAATCACATCTTCCATATTGCCGTTCAGAAAAACAGCGCTAAATGTGATCATTACATTACAATCCGATATCTTTTCTTTCTTCTCATCGCCGATTTATTTGCCTTCTGTGGATATCGATTGGATTCGTGACCTTTTGCATACAATGCCGTTTGTTCGCCTGATGACGTGGCTGTAACTGGGTCTTGTAAGAGCTTCGTTTTATTACAGTCGCTCGATAGCTTCGCTGCACTCGTCTCCAGTGTCATTATCATCGGCAAATATTCATCGGTTAATCAAGAAAGTAAAAATCTGGCCAACCATCCGTCTTCAATCTTGAAACCAATTTCATTCAGCCGTTGTGCCGTAGAAATTATTTCAGTCACGTACATTTCCATTGAAGAGCATTCAGCCAATTTTGTATTGACGATTTTTCTCATTAATGTCACCCTTCGCACAGCTCCTTGTGACATGCACGTATTTGCTTTTATCAATACTCAAAACAATCGCACCTTTGGCCTTGGCAACTTTATTCGCATCTGTTTCTGCATCAGTCAAACATTGAGACATACTTTCAACTGCCAAGTAATTCTCCATCGCAAATTTCCATGCGGAATAATTTTCTCTTTCACGCAATTTTTCAATCGTTGCTAAAAGTACCGAAGACATTTTCAATTCGATGTTCACAATATGTTAGATTCTGTTTGCGATTCTATGTTAATCACTGCTGCTGCTTCTGTCTGTGTTAATTGTGAATTAACCTCAATCTGCTTGCCTTTATCCATGCGGTTTTTTAACCTCACTTGTACGATGTATTCACAATGCTCCAAATATACGTTCAACAAGACGAAAAAATAATCGGAAAAATTCTACTGGAATCTTTTTACTTTTTAAAATTTATCAATTAATTTATTCAATTATATGGGCCCATAACCTGAAGATGTTCATTGGCTGAAGATCTAAATTTAGCAGATAAATTAGCGATAAAATAAACTAATGAAACTCAACACACGTCTGTATCGTTTGGTGATTTATTTAAGAAGAACGAAAAGTCATATACTTACAAATGTCAAATGAGATTGAATGTGTATACATGTATGACATAAGTGTCAAATAGTGTTGACTCATTGAGTACTTTAATTTCAATACATATGAAAGGTCTTAATGAGATCTTTTCAAAACAAATCTTCAAACTACTTTACCAGTGTCGGGGAGAGCAGTATAAATCCACAAAAACTTTGGCGTACCCCCATCGCGATTGGACACCTCTCATCTGAAAAATCTGAAAAAAAATCATGAGACCATGACCTTTATGAGCGCAATAACAACAAATGCGTCAGAAGTCGAAATTGACTCAACTTTGTTAGTAATAGTATAATTTTTTGTATTTTCCACTTTCTTGAATTAAATCGTAAGAGCACTCTCAAATTCCATAAAATTCAATACGTAAATGTCTATTTATAAGTTTAATCATTACTGAAAATTTCAGAAATTTTGAATAATATTTAACAAAGCTATGGGGGCTTAAATTTTGCTGTATACTCGTAACAACAGCATTTACACATGGCTTTGGGAAAATATGCACTTTTAAATGACTCAGACACTACAAGTTTGCTAGCATTTGCATGAGGGTTTCAGGAATCACGAGGGTGGTTCAAATATGATGGAGACAAACGCTGTAGATGGCGCGCATGTAGGCTTTGAAGGTCGTGGCTTGAGTATGTGATAGCTTGATCCCTTACGAACAGTGTGACATAGTTTTCGTCGGGAGTACATGTTTCACGCGCGTGCTACGACCATGAATGAACGTCAAGTGTCGACCGCCGTTGCGCAACGTATTGTCATCCGTTTTTCAGTCTTTGAAGGTGTTTAAAACACGGGAATTTTTCTGCGTTTGCGAAATCAGTTCGGTAGTGAGTGCTCAGAAGCGCTGCTGTGTTTAAATGGGCCAAAGTATTCAAGGATGGTCGCGAAACTGTCGAGAATGAGCCGCATGATCGTCGACCGCGAACCAGCATCACAGCAGACAACATTTGCCGCGTAGAAAAACTCATTTTGGAGGACCGTAGGATGATTTTTCGAGAAATTTCGGCTGAACTCGGCATCAGTGTTGGTAGTGTAGAGTCTTATCATCCACAAACACATTCATTATCGCAAAATAACGGCGCTATGGGTCCCTACTCGTAAACTGTTGAACTTCGAGCAAAAATTCACGCGGTTGGAAGTTTGTCGCCGCTTGTTGACGCGATACGAGGAGGGGGACGGTTTTTTAACGCGAATCTTCACTACAGGCGAGACATGGATACACTATTACACTCCCGAAAGCAAGGTATCGTCTAAAGAGTGGAGGAAGAAGGAGGAAGGGGCGCCAGTCAAGGTAAGGTTTTGTGTACTGTGTTCTGGGAGTGGCAATGCGTGCAGTACGTCGATTTCCTGCGCACCAAACGTTCCATCAATGCTGCATACTATAACCTTCTGAAAACACACGTGAAACCCGCTTATCGTTCGAAACGGAGGAGCCTTCCAGGATAACGCGCGCCCACGCTCGATACAAAATCGGGATTGGGACGGGAGGTACTGGATCACCCCATCCCCCTACAGTCCGAACGTTCTTCAAGTGATACTTGTTTTACTGTTTTTGTTTTCGTTGGTTTCGTATCCGTTATTCGGACTATAAGCCCATTCAGTTATGACACGTTCTGGTTTGAAAGGTTTGAAGGTATCGCAGCTGGGCGGACGGACAAACGGCCAAAGCGTTGTACTGATCATACGAGGTGTGACAATTAAGTAATGAGATTGATTTTATTGCCGCGCTTTTGGTAAACCTGCGACTGTGAAATTCCCTTCCCCTTTCCCGGCATCCTTCTCCTCTTCATTAATATATTTACCATCACTCTAGCTTGTTTAGTTCGCCTGCTGTGTCGTGTTGAGTAGACGTGTGTTGGTGGTGCTCGTCACGAAAATGGAGAAACGAAATCAAGAGCAACACGTCGCGACAAAATTTTGCGCCAGATTGGGCGAAACAGCTTCGGAAAAAAATGGTAAAAGTTCGTGGTGATAATGCTTCGTGCCCTGGTATTTCGATGGCATAAAGAGTTTAAGGAGGGGCGTGAAAGCGTGGAAGACGAGGCGTGGAGCGGAACACCAGTCGAGGTGCGGACTGACGCAAATGCGTAGCGTGTGGGCGCCCTAATCGATGAAGATCAACGATTAACAGTTCGAATGTTGGCCTCGGAACTGAGTATGAACCGTGAACCAGTCAGACAAATTTTAACCGAAGATTTTGGGATGAAAAATTTGTGCGCGAAGATGGTTCCAAAGAACCTCTCTTTCCGCCCTCAGCGTGTCCCAGTATTTGGCCTCTAAAGGGATCGCCGTTTTGCAACAGCCGCCTTATTCGCCCGATATGTCACCCTGTGACTTTTTTGTTCTCTAGAACAAAATCGTTGGTCAAAGGAACCCAAATGAAACACCAGCCAATTCAGAATATGCCTCAGCTAATTTACTACGAGCTGGATCTCCTTGGCGTTTAAAAATGTTCACTACTAGTTCCAAAACCTCCCATGCAACTTGAATTTTCTTTTTTCGTCGTCGGTTGTATACAATATTGCCCAGCATGCGTCGGCTGATATTTGTGAATCGCTGCTCTGCAGCAAGTGCGCAATCAATGGCCAGAGCAGTTGGATTTTTTGAAATGCGGACGATGGATTTTTTTCGGCACAGATTTGACATGAGCCAGACAGTGTTGAGAAGAAATGAAATTGGCGTTTCCTCATTAACAAGTCGTAGTAATCCATCAATGACGTTCGTTCCCAAAACTATATCTCGAGTGACGGCACTATCACCTGCTATATTTTTAAGTGTGGATAAAAGCACACTTTCCTGAGTTTCAAACGCCCTCAAGCTCCGTTAACACACAGATTCACGGCTGAGACACAACAACGCTACAGATACTGTTGATTTCTTCGCAGTCACCAAGGGATTTGCGATGGGCGATACCAATTGCAATTGCACTGGGACGAACGCATTCCATACTTTGTGAGAACGAAAAGAAGGGACTCGGAATGTACGAGTGTATGTTTGGTTCGCTAGGAAAAATCCCATGAAAACTTAACGCTTTTCCGCTAGTCTGCTTCGCTTCTCTACTCCTTTCTCGTTGACTTCATTGCACACAACAAACTCCTCCTTACTCGACCAAGTGTCTGACTTTATCATGCAGAAATTACCTGTCATGACGCGAATAATGCGCCCCACTAACAACAACAACTTTGAATTTGACAACGATCTGGAATGTCGATGTCCTTCCGTGCCAATGATGGCTGGTTGTCGTTCATCCTACAAATGTAAATATAAAACGTAGAAGAAATTTACATTCTTCTGCTGGAATTACCGAAAATTTCGTCGGGCACAATTCTCGTGTCACCCCCACCAAAAATTTTCAGACCAACTGTCAACTTGTTACATAACCAGTATACCCTATTTATACTAGTATGAACTGGGAGCTCATTTGATGTGTATCCTATATACATCATCAAGGCTCCCGGGGAAAGAACTCGCTGTAACACCAACAAAAGACGAGAGTTTATTTTAAGGGGTTTAACTTTATTTTAATGTTCATATTTTAAATTAATTACATTTTACATATTAAAGTATTGGAGACTTATATCAATATTGAGCCTGTAGAGAATCAAATGGACGTGTTAATGGTCCGGGGTGGCCATACGGTGTGGAATGCCAAAAGACCGATTGAGGATCGCGACGCAAGCCAACACCTCACCCCTCACCACTTCGTTGAACACTGGACAGTATCTTCGGTTAAACTTTAATCGCGAATACTTTGAACGATGAAGATAGATTGGGCAGCAGTACGCTCCCTACTGGATTTGAATACACACTCGAATGCTTTGCCGAAGAACTTTAAATACTATTCTTTCGTGAGCTTTCAACTTAAATTCTCTTTAAAGGTGCTGAGTAGCCGAACACGTGAGCTCTTATTCCACGAACGTTTTTCCTCCCCGCTTGGTCTCGCATGCTCGGCTGGTGAATATGCGAAACTGGGGAAATTGAGCGAGAGTGTTTTTCGCTTAAGCTTTCGACTTCGAAAGAGTGCTTTCAGCTTAAGCTTTCGGCTTTCCCACGATCTCTTGAGGTGAAAAAGCGAAACTGGGGACATTGAGCGAAAGAGTGTTTATGCCGGAACTTTCGGTTTTACTTTCCGCTTACCTCTCTTCGAAGCACCCCGTTCGTTCACGATGTGAATATCATTGCGGGTTGAACTTTCTCGTTTACTTAACTGCTCGCTTATTTACTTGTGTATGTGTTTCTTTGGCTAATTTTCATTGGCGAAGTGCGAGTACATAGGTGTTGTTTGCTCGCTACTATTGCAGTTATGAAGCGGAAAAATATCCGAGCATGTTGTATGTGTTCGCTCGCAACAAACCGACTTTTGGTTTTCGAGTTGACAGCTGCAGGATTGGCTGTCATTGCCACAACCCATGTTAGATGAAATCCTGTTACTACATATTTAATTGATAAAAATATATTACATGAGAAAGGCCGCAACCACAACTTTTTTTTAATTATTGAACGAGGTTTCGTTTTTGAAATAATAATAATACAGTTAACTTACATTTCAACCAAAATGCAACATTGATAACTAATGTATTTGACTCGCCACTAGTTGTGCCAGACTTAAATTTCGGAATTTGATCAGAATTACCCATACTCGAAACTCAATTTTTTAATGGGATAGAGAATTCTTCAGTTGTCTTTGAATTTCAAAGAGTTTTGCAATATCTTTTTAGATAAGCTTAAATATTTTTGTTAGAACTGCCTTATAAATAATAATCAATTCACAATGAAGCCTTTTTATCTGACTGCGCTTGCGTCCGGAACTGAAAGTAGCATATGCTAATTAATTAATCACAATCAACCTAATTTATTCAAATATATACCGCACATTCTACTCTTGTAAAATGGAATACATAAATTTGGCGAAAATGCTGATACCTTCCAATACTTACCTGCGTTTGTACTATAATAAACCGGCAACCTCCTTATCACCGGGTGACACAAATATGTCCCAAAACAGCTGATTTCGACCATATAAACAACTTGTCAAGCTTCTCCGCTCTTGGAGCTGTTACCGATGAAAGCAAGCAACCAACGAACTGATAAGGAACCACAAGCTTTTTCTCATAGCATTTGGGTGACGCACCCAACGCACTGATAAATATTTTTTATTACGTTTGATATTTATTTGATTTTAAGGCTTTGAATACAAGAAGTAAGAGCCAGTCTAAAGAAATGCGTCGGTGAGGCGAGAAAAACGCCGTCAAGAGAATTCCGCTCAAAGAAATCATTAAAATCGGGTCAGTGCTGATTTTCTTCTAGCACATATTTTTGCGCCAGAGATATTTTTGTTCAAATGAGGACAATGTTTAGTACGCCCATGCATCAAGAAGTTCTTTTTGACGAAATAGTGTTTTTATAGCATTTGGTGAATTTGTAATGTTACGATTCCTCTATTGATTTTTTTTAGTGTAACGTAAGATTTAAGTGAATTTAACAATGTTTAAGTTAAGTGGATACTTGGAAGGGACGAAGGCCTTGATTTCCCATGACGTGAAGAAGTTAATGAAGAAAGTGGAAGGTAGCAAGAACACTAGTGGGTATTCAAGATGAAATCTGTGTATGTGCTGTCAATGGTCGTTAGTTGGTGCCGTTTTGTAAAAATAGAATAATTATTCATAGCATAATTTGTACAATGAATAATTTGTTTATCCCGAATTTATCTGATAAGTTATAATTTTTGTAGGCCTGGAAAGCTCGGTCATTAGATAAACACCTTTCGTATCCCACACATGAGTCGACGACCAGACAAAAAACTGATAATATACTTTCCTGAAATTAATTTTCTATTGTCACACATTGTACATTGGTTTATATACTGTCATCATGCGACCAAAATAGATATTTACAGAAAAAAACAAAATGTACCATGTGAACATATTTAAAGGTGTGAAAGTTTATGAAGCGGCTTATCTAAAGATAGTTTCATTCTCTACAAAAATTAATTATCTCCGGACGCATGCCACTTAATAGAAAAAAATGATTTGATTGTTTCCTGTGATGAAAATATTGAATTTTTTTGATTATATGCGATTTTTAGTAGTAATTTAGCGGCGTGCGGGCGCAGACATTTATTTGATGTGAAGTTTTATAAACAATTGGACTTTGATAATCGTTTTGGGAATTTCTAAAAAAAATTGTCCAGTTGCTAACAGTTCTGATTAATTGTTAATGTCTAATGCAAATCATTTTACGGCTTCAGAAAAGGCGACAAGGTGATTTTGACTTCTTAGTTTAGAGTATTATATGTTTGCAAGTTAATAAGAAAATACCACGAAAAATGTGAAAGTAGTTATTGTCTAATTATCTTCTGTCAGTTATGAGTATATCCCTAGTCTGACCGAATTCTGAGCCGGATTATGTCCAGTTCTTCCAAAAATTGCCTTTTCAAGTAATTTACCCTTAACAAGTGCCTTAATTCTAGAAATTTCAAAAGCCACTCCCCACTATATTCCGGGGTTAATTATGATAATTTTGGAAAAAAAAATCGAGTTTGCACTTTTTGTGTGATGGACAATTATTAACACGTGTATACTCATCTAAAGGGAGGAACTATAATACGAGTATAATTGAATTGATTTCGTTAGTAGACTTTATCTCTAAAACAGTGTCTATATTTGGCGTGAACTCACATTTACGATTTATTATCACATCAATATGGTCAATTAATTACAGTTTTCTCATATGAGGTTTATTGATAAGTAATAATTGTTATCAAAAATTAACTTCTCAAGTTTTTGATTTACCACATATGAAATCTATCTCTTTAATTCGATAAAAGAAGAATCACTTTTCTATCGCATTATGTTTACATTTGTTTCATTTTAAATACAGATAGAAATAATACTGAGTTGTGAAGTTGAAAATATGCAGTAAGAAATGCAATGCAATGTAAATGTTGAGAGTCTACAGTTTACGTTATATTAGAAAGTTCATATGTGGAGGGATTGCAGCGGTATTAAGATATATTATAAATGTTCTTGCCATGCAGACTAGAGTGATCGTCATGGCGCGACAGACCAAGCCTGCCCTAGCCCTCCAAGATTAATCTCCCCCAATCATCACGGCTCTGCGATCTTGTTTGTTCGCCAGTTGATCACTCCAAGCAAGGACCTACTGTCAGCTTCTATCGTATCTTCCCATCGAGTCCTCGATCTTCTCGCTGGACGTCTTCCTTGTGATCTACCCTTTAATGTTCTTTTTGGTTGTCGGTTTTCTTCCATTCTTTCTACACGTCCTGTCCATTGCAATGTACGTAACTTTACGCAAGCAGATTCAGGTGGTTCGTCAAAAGTTCATACAACTCATCGTTATAGCACGGTCTCTACTCTGTTTCTTGCTTCGTTGGGCCTTAGATTTTCCGGACCACTTTGCGCTCAAAATGTCCATTGCCTTTTCGTATGCGCTCGTCAGGGTTAATGCTTCACTTCCATATAACAGACAGGTTTGTCTAGCGATTTGTAAGTACGAAGCTTATTTTGCCTGGCACATCTCTGGACCTTAGAATGGAAAATACGGAGCAATAGGCTGTATTTGGGGTGTTTATGTGGCGTCCAACCTCGTCCTTTTCAGCGCCTCTTCTATTCAGGTTGGCTCCAAGAGACAAAATTATCCACACGTCTAGTCTCCTACCATCAGGTTTTGTCGGACTGGAGTGTTCGGCATCGTTTGAGTGATGAATTTAGTTTTTATTTCATTAACTCGTAGGCCAGTTCGATTCAGATTCTAGACTAAACAAGTTGAGTAAGCAGGAGAGTGCTCCTACCAGAAGGTCTTTATAAACATCCTAGGGTTAGAAACAACTTTTCTAATAGCGTGTATCGATAACTTGAATTACTCGTCCAATACTTGGATATGAAATCGTTCAAATGTATGCAAAAGATGCACAGTTTCCTTCATAAGCACAGTGCAGTCGCCATTTTGATTCAGCTTAAATGATTTTTCTGAATGCTCGGCAGATTGAACGTACTCAAGTTAAACACTATTCCTTATATTTTCATGAAAATTGAAAGAAAATAAAAGTGCTTAGATCAATTTGAAATATGTATCAACCATAAACACGTGTTAGGTACTCTGTGTGGTCTTGTGGTTAGAGCATGAACGCATAAGCCGAAGGTTCCAAGTTCAAATCTCGTTGGGAGCAACGTGATTTAGTTCAGGGGATTTTTCGGGCAGACTATGAGTGCTCACTCAGTGGTGATATGTACTGATTTAAACAGATCATATCATAGCTGAGCAGGCCCACGGGAGCATGGTACTAACCAAACCAACCTTCCAAAAAATCAATACGGTCATGAAAATGAGATACTCTAATTATCTCGCAGCGAAGGCCCGAGAGTGGCTGTAGTGCTACAAAGAAGAAGATAAACACGTGTTATTTTTGTTGTAATTCCATACAAATGAAATGGCTGTATCTCACTTGATTATGATACGATCTTATATTACCCTATATAATTGCAAAATTTCAAGAAGTTTAAATGTACGGTTTTGATTTTATGGGTCAAAATGTAAAATCTACAAATCATACTATTATTCACAAAGTTGAGTGAATTTCGATTTCTGAGGTATTTGTTGCCCTTGTACTCATAGAGGTCCATATTCGTGATAATTTTCAGATTTTTCGGCTCAAAGGGGGGGGGGGGGGGACACACAAATTGTTGGTACATTTTGCCTTCCCCTGGACCCCCTAATTCATAAAATGATTTTTTTATCTCAAATTTTAAAAGTTCTAATCAAGACCTTTCATTTGATACACAACTCGACCAATTTGATAAAAAAAAATTTTAAGGGCTAATCCATTATTAGGAAGGACCTACCTTAAATTTTTTTTAAATTTTTTATAGGACCTTAACTTTTGAGAGGTCATTACTTCTGACCTTTTCACAAAATTTGAGCATTCTAGTTTCTATAGTTTCTGAGGAAACTAGCTGTGACGCACGGACAGACCGACAGACAAGTCGCGAAACTAGTAGGTCTGTGTAAAAAAAAATTTTTCAAAGATCAAAAAATGTTCATTTGGCATCTGAGATTGATCGTGTCATAATTTTGACATTATCAGCATATGCTACCAATTGAGTGGAGTTGAACATTACTGTACCCGCGGTTACAGCTGATGTCTTCCTGATGACGTATTCCAGGGCAACGTTAAAGTACATTGGGGCAAGTCCATCCCCTTCTTTTAAGATTGATTCCATTATTAAGCTGTCCGTTAGTTCACCGATTACTTTGACCTGGGACTCTTTATTTAGCTTCGTGACTTTGACCATCCGGACTAATTTTGTTGGGACGCCAAAGTCAAGCATTATTTTGGAAGGGGCATATCTGTCAACACGGCCATATTCTTGCTTGAAGTCTACAATGAGTTGGTGCACATCGATGTTATATTCCCAGCAATTTTCAAGCACCTGCTTACCGAGAATATTTGGCAAATTGTAGACCGTCCACTTTGAAAGCCTCCCTGATACTCTCCTCTAATACTTTCATCGGCTTTAATTTTATTTCTATGATTTTAGAGAGCTCTTTATTTTACATACACAGCATAGCGATGCCTCTATAATTTTCAGACCGTAACTTGTCCGCCTTTTTGTGTACAGGACAAATTATACTTTTCGGTCAGACCTCTGGTAACTCCTCCTCTGACCATATTCTGCATATTAGTCGATGGAGGTTACTTAAATGGGGGTCCTACTCTGGAGCAATCCTGCTGGTATTCCATCTATTCCAGGAGCCTTACTTTTTCTGAGATCACGTACTGCTGCCTATACTTCGTCTCTGGCTGATGGTGAAACTGGGACCTATTGTTTTGCTTCTGGAATATTCACAGCTTGAGTAATTATTGGAGACGCTGTGAATAGCTTCTGGAATATTGTAGCCATTTGTTTTTAATTTCGACTGGGTTACAAATGAACGCTCTTTGTGCACTTTTGCAAAAACTTTTTCTTCGTAGCACTACAGCCTCTATCGGGCCTTCGCGTCCTGCAAATAGCGCCTCCATTTGTCTCGGTCCATTGACCGTGTCCTCCAATCCCGAAATTCGAGCAGCAATGACCTGTCTTCGTCGACCGAGTCTGATCAGTGTTTCCTCGGTTTCCCCCCACTGGTCTCCGGCCTTCAGTTCTTCCAAGGAATACCTTTTTAGATATCCGTTGTTCGTCCATACGGTTCATGTGTCCAGCCCATTGCAGCTTCCGCAGTGTTGCTATCGTTGAGACCTTCGGCTCGTCGAAAATTTCATACAGCTCATCTTTTTCTTCTTTGTAGCACTACAGCCCTTCTCGGGCCTTCGCTTAGAGATAGAGTATCTCATTTTCATGATCGTTTTGATTTTTTGGGAAGTTAGTTTGTGTGTGTGCTTACTCAGCTATGATATGATCTGATTAAATCAGTACATATCACCACAGCTCATGGTTGTTTCGAATTCGCCATTGGTCCCTGTCTAGCTTCGATCCGATTATTCGCCTCAGGACGCGTCGCTCAAAGGCGTTGAATAAATTTGCGGATGCTTGGGTTAGGGTCCATGTTTCACACCCATAGCATAACACAGGTCTTATGTATACTTGGCACTTTGTTTTCTTGTGTATGCAACTGATCTTCAAGATCGTCAAAACTGAAAAAAATATTTTATTTGCGAGCTGTATACTTCGGCGTATTTCGTCTCTTTCATTACTGGTTTTCATTATTTCGGCGCCTAAGTACACAAATTCACTCACATTTTCGATTCTGTATTCACCAAGTGTGATATTTTGTGTGCTTGAGGTATTTTTCCTCAACTGCGTCATGAGCTTTGTTTTATTTTCATTGATTTGCAGCCCTACTAGTTTTGCCTCGCTCTCGAGTTTCAGGAAGAGCTCTTTGGCAGTTGTTAATGACCGTGCCAAAATGTTATTGGCGTCCGCATAGGCTACTACTTGGCTCGGCTTGTATAGTAATGTATGTTACTTCTTGTATCGACAGGTTGCTTCTTTATGGCGCACTCCAGAGCCAAATTAAATAGCAATGGGGTAACCCCATCTCCCTGGCGCACGTCTATGTTGAACTCCCAGCATTTTTCAAGTACCTGCTTGACAGAGAATAATTGTTCTGTTGTCGTTCTACCTTCTCTAAAACGACCTTGATACTCCCCAATATGTTAATTCTGTTGTCGTGTTATCCGATTTTATTTTCTAATATCTTTGAAAATATTTTGTACGCCGTACAAAGTAGTGATATGCCTCTACAATTTTTGCACTGTAACTTGTCCCTTTTTTGTGGATAGGGAATATAATTGATTAGCTCCACTCTTTCGGCATATGTTTCTAGTTGCCAAATGTGCTAGATGACTTTGTGAATAGCTTTATGAACTCTGCTGCCACCACATTTTATGTGCTCTACTGGTATCTCATTAATGCCCGGCGCTTTATTATTCTTTTGGGCTTTGATGGTGGAACAAACTTCATCCAGAGTTGATGGGGCCAATGGAAGCTCTCCGCAGACATCTATAGGATGTTCTTGAACTGTGCGGTGGCTGTCATCACGATAGGGCGTGGTTTTGGGCTGATAACCAAGTTACAGGCTTTTCACTACTTTGTATGCTTGTCTTGTGTTGTTGCTCACTAAAATTACATCGATAATTCTCAATTGGTCTTCATAGTATTTTCTTTCCTTAATTCTAATTATGTTGTTCGCTACTCTTCTGAGATTATCATAGTGCTCTCTTTTCGTCCTGGGTTTCCTACCTACGTTTTCTTTGTACGCCTGATTGGTTTTGTCTAAGGCACTCTGGCACTCATCATCGGAACTAATCATTTTTCTTGCGCCGGGCTTGATGTCCGATCGTCTGTTCTGCCACGGTCTTCACAGCCGCTTTCGCTTTCATCCAGAGCTCGTTGCTCGTCTTTGGCGATGCGTCTAATAAGATAGGAGCCAGCTGGTTGTCGAGGGTCCCCGTGAAATTTTTGACCACAGACGCTGTTTGGTGCCTTTCGATTTCAAATCTTTGTAGCGGGCTGGTCTTCGTATACGTCTTTGACATATGACATCCATATGTTAATTTGACCAAGTAATGATCCGAGCTACAATTGGCTCTTCGGTATGTACGAACGTCAAGTATACTCGAGGCCCAACGTTGTTGGATCAGAACATGGGCGATCTAGTTTTGTTTGTTGCCATCCGGTGATACCCAGGTCATTTTATGAATGCGTCGATGTGGGAAGCAAGTCGAACGTATGAATAAATTTCTATTACATGCAAAGTCAATCAGGCGCTGGCCGCTAGTTTGTGGATTAAGGCTTCATCTTAATTGTTTGATAGAGGCACACGCCGATCTGGATTCAAGTAGGGTCATGTTTTTATTTATCTGTTGGATCTTTGTTAGTCGTTTTTTCTTCGGTACATTTTTTAGCTCTTCGTCGAAGGGTATACGAGTATAATACTTTCATAGTAGGGCTTTAATTTTCGTTCTATGAGTTTAGAGAGCACTTTATATGACGTACACAGTAAAGCGTTGCCTATAATTTTCACAGCTTAACTTATCCTCCTTTTTGTGTATGGGATATATTATGCATTTTCGCAAGTCCTTAGGTAACTGCTCCTCTGAGAATATTCTGCATATTACTCGGTGGAGAAGGTTACTTAGATGAGGACCCGCCCTCTGAAGCCGTTCTGCTTGTATTCCAGACAATAAAAGAGCAACGTTATATATTGTGGATTCTTATAGTGAACCTTTTATAGAAATTAATCGGTTAATCACTAAATTTCACAAAAACAAGCTACGGAACTTCAATTATCCGAATCAATTGGGATCGGAACCCATTCGGAAAGCCAGAAATTCGGATAGAAAAGGGTATATTTTAAAGAAAAAGATCTTGTTTTCGGTCTAGTGTAACTACACTGCAAACAACGTATAGAATATATTATGAACGCTACAGTACATAAAATGCTAAATGATAAGTGTTGCATACACACATACATACTATAATATGTAGTTCTCTTGAAAACATACTGTGGTTACAGGATTTTATTTTTTGAACATTTCGCGGAGAGTACGGTGCCTTGACGTAGTAGAACGTTTCCAAGCGGCGAGGTCCCGCAGGCGCTTGACGGCTAAAAGTTGTGCTGTGTCACATTTCGGTTGCCGCTCCATCCACTTTAAACACATAAACGTTTCTCCGTGGGTGGGAACATTTTCATCCTCGGTTTCTTCCCCGGTTTCATCGTTGTCGTTGGTATCATCTCGTTGTTCGTTCATGACACTGCAATTTCATCATCTGTCATAATTTGAAATCCTTTGTCGTCTTTATCACATTGTAGCTACTCCTCAACATCATCAACATCGCATTCTGAACAGGCCCTAATTTCCTTGGCAATGTTAACAAAATCTACCACGGACAGACCGTGTTCCCGTTCATCAACGGCAGCTATTGTTGTTGTTTACTTTGGTTTTCTGCTTCCAGTTGTTCCTTTGTTGATGTGCCGTTTATTCTATTCCAAGCTCGTTTCAGTGAAACACTTTTCACTATATTCCAGCAATCGGCAATCATTTAGCAACAGTCCTTCAAATTAATTTGTGTATATGAATGCAAAACTATATCTTCGTTGTTTTCTTCACCCAATAACAATTTTCGGAGCAACTGGCGTCGGTAGTGTCGTTTGGTGCACTCAATCACGCCCTGATCCAAATCAACTAATACGATCTTCTCACCTCAACAGCATTCGTAGCCGAGTAGACAGTGCTTAGGATTTGCGGTACGGCGGGCCCATTGTTCATGGCACCGCTCGTGTATGGATTTCTTTCCTTCTAAATCGTTTTATTTTAAATATTTTTTGCATATGAATTACTCTTCGTTGCCTTCATTTGAATACTTTTTTATTAAAAATCAATTCCATTTCAGATAATAATGTATTTTAAATCAAATATGCTGAATAAATAGTTGGAGAAATTTTTGCATGCGCAGGATTTTGCTAAAATACAGGGTAGCTCAGAAAGAAATTCATTTTTGAAAATGGACTGAAAACAAAACTATTGTATTCAAAAGCAATATAAAGTAATTTTAGTTTAAAAAAATTAAATCATCAAGATGACGACCTTAGTGGCAACGACACCCTTCCAAACAGGCACGAAAATATCCGTCTCACTCTTTTGCGTCTTTGAGGCCGCGTTTTTTGTGCCGATCCTGCTTAATTATTGGTTTTTTTAAAATATTTTTCAAAGTAAATTTATTTATATTAACGACAAATACTAATCAATAATATATTGACCATTTTGTTGGATGACCTTTTGCCATCTTTCGGTAAGTTGAAAAATTCCACGTTCGAAGAAGCCTTGGTTTTTGAAGCGAACAAATGGTCCAGCTTATTTTAAACAGCCTGATCGGAATCGAAAGTTTTACCATTCAAATGGTTCTGAAGGGAGTGAAGCAAATGATAGTCTGATGGTGCGGAAGTTAGGGCTATAGGTAGGATGTGGCATCAGCTCTCAATTGAGCTCCATTAATTTTTGACGGGTTCTCAAAGAGGTGTGGGGTCTGGTGTTATCATGATGGAACATCACGCCTTTGTGATTGGCCAGTTCTGGGCGTTTTTCTTGATTTCTTCGTTCAGTTTCGAAAGTTGACGACAGTAGACATTCGAACCAATAGTTTGGTTTCTTGAAAGCAGCTCTAAGTAGACTATACGCTTGTAATCTCACCACACAGACACCATAATCTTCTTTTGGTGAATATTAGCTTTGGATGTTGAATGTGGGGACTCATCTTGCTTGGTCCATGATCGTTTTCGGACTACGTTATCGTAAACAGTCCATTTTTCATCACCCGTTATGATTCTTTTTTTGAAATGGGTCGTTTTTGTTACGATTCAGCAAAGAGTTGCACATGTTAATGTGTTTGGTGAGGTGGATTTCCTTGAATTCGTGAGGAGCGCAAACATCCAGTTTGTTTACGTAACCAAGCTCTTGTAAGTGCAAGTAAACAGTTGAATTCGCTATGTCGAGCTTCTCTGCTATCTCTCGAGTTATCATACGCCGGTAAGTTTCGATTAACGCCGTTATTTTGTCGTCATCAGTAGCAAAGCGGTTAAACCAACGCTGATACTGGCGTTCAGTAAGGCAGTCCTCACCATAAACTTCACACAATTCTTTCGAGCTTGCACCGCATTTTCGCCATTTGGGAAGTAAAATAATAAAATATCGTTGATTGTCCACTTTCAGGTTTATTTTTAACCAACTTGTTGTTTACTAATAAAGCTCAGTTTTTGACTGAAGATAGTCTAAAGCCTAACCTTTAAAGTAGTTTATAATAATATAAGCCACGTAATCACTACTACATGAAATATGGAGTTCACGTCATCTATGAGAAAAAACGATAAATTTATACTCGGACAGTGAGTGGTACGCTGTACTTCGAATTTGAAATATAGAACTAATTGGAAAGTACTAGCAACTAGAATGCCAAAATGTGTTTTTGAAATTCGAATATTTGAATATACTCGTATATCTAAATACAGGGTCTGTCCAAAAATAAACTTTAATGAGTTCAGGAAAAAAATGATTGCAGATACAGCTACAAGTGGTGTTTCACTCATCGTAGAGATCCTAAAAAGCGGGGACGGGAACCTCCTTCAAGCACCTCGTCGTTGCCTTTTGGACCGCTTCTAAAGTCCCAAAATTGTGGCCTTTGATGTGCCGCTTGATCCTTGGGAATAACAAGTCCGGAGGGGCCACGTCCGGGCTGTGAGGCGACTCAGGCAGTATTCCCACACCGCGTTTTGCCAGGTAGTCGACAATAAAGAAGGCCGTGTGTGACGGGGCGTTTTCATTATGAAAACGCTAGGACATCGCGATCGCCTAGTTCTTCCAATACACGATACTTTTGGGAACATCACATTCCTCTGCCAACATTCTAACGCTCATACGACGATCTGAGTTGAGCATATCCCTCACTTTCTTGACCTGTCGCCCAGGGTGGTCTTCGTCTTCGGCGTCCTCTCTGCCCTCCCTGAACATTTTGTACCAGCAAATTGGTGTTATTGGTGATGAACACCACGCTTCCTAAAAATTTCATCAAAATCGACAACCCTCAAACTGTAAGCTCCTCTTGTTTGTTTAGAATGTATTTTAAAAATCGGGCGATTTACGTTTGTAATGTATAACTGTGGCGAGATAAAACTATCGAATGGATTATCCAAACATAAATGCCGACTCCGGCCGAGGGCGTTTTGAGTTCTGGGTCGCTCCGTCGGAGACGGGCATGGGCGCCACTCGTCTACCCGTAAATTTGTCCTTGGCTCGCGCCGGAGTCTTCACTTTCAGGGAAAACTATCACGATCACTGCCTCGACACTGCCTTTATAACAACCTAGAATGGGAGGAAAAAAACCCACCCAGCCAACTTCCGCGACAATCCCGTAACCTATCTATCGCGAGACATAATTGCCAATAAATGAAATTCACCGGGAGCTGGAATTCAAGACCGAAAGGGGGCCTAATCTAACTCAGCGCCTGTGAAAGTTTGCCAAAAATTAGGCGGCTTAAAATTCTCACACACACTACCGAGCCAAGTCTCACAATTTTTCTTTTGGCACGTTCTTGATGGAAAAAAGAAATACAAGAAAACACCGATTCGCTTTACGTTATAATTAATGATAATAAATCATAATACTCATATAACTCAACATCCAGTAAAATAATTCCTAAATCTACCAATATATTCACATAGACTCACTTAGCGACCTTGACGACAGGGGCACCCGGTTAACTTTCCGCTATCATTGTATGTCCCGTTTGAGCGACTTCCGTAAGCAGCTTAAATCCCTAAACAAATCGCCGGCAACTCCTCCAGGTGTGCACTTTTCGAACCGATGTTTTTTGGAGAATTCCTGGAGAAATGAATTTGGAAACTCAGTCACGTTTCTTCCCTTTGCTGCCAACTCGAGTATTATTCCAATCGATTTTTTTTCCTTTTCGTTGATACGTCCTTACTACCCGGGTTCCCAAACAGAAGAGAGCTCCTCTTTCATTGTCAGGTCCGTGTTAGCCTTGGGTGGGATTTAATCCCCGTTAGAAAACCCTTCAGTGAAGTTGGCCCTTGTTTTTTTTGTGATGCAATGTCATTTACGCACTGAGTGTGGGACTCCCATGCTCGCGAGCGACTACCCACTAAACACCTTCCCTGTCAACCCGAGAACCCAGCCTGGTACCGTTTGACACATTACTTCGGGCCAGGTCTCGTTTTGTTACGCCATGAGGCGCCTCGAAGCTGGATGATCCCTCTTCTAGCGGGAGCGGGGAGGGGAAAAGGAATTGCCAGACAAGCGCAGCCCCAGCGCCCCAGGCTGCTGTGAGTTCTTTTTAGCTTTTAGGACTGCCCGAGCATAATATGCCACATGGTTCCATTTGTCAACTGTTTCGAGCATCACTGCAACTATACTATCCGGGGTAAGCTCTACCGTCTCCCTGAAGAGGTCCTTTTGCAGCCTGTCCCATTTTATGCACGCAAAAAAATGTGTGGCAGGCATTGTCTTCCTCTCCTGGGCGAAACCTACAATCGGGGAACCGTGACTTACCAATCTTGTGCAGGTAAGACTGAAAACACCCATGCCCGCTCAAAAGCTGGGTCAGATAGAAGTCAGTCTCATCATGCCATGCGATTAAGCCACGGTCTCACTTCCGGGATGAGGCATGCAGTCAACCTGCCCTTCGTACAATTCACCCAAGACTGCTGCCAATCGTTGGGTGAACGCTGTCTTTCCTCGCCGACAATCATCTACCTCTCTAGCAAGAAGGGCAACAGGTATTACGCCTGCAATAACTCTCACCGCCGAATCAGAGATTGTCGAATACGAAAATACAATCCTTAGTGCTTCTCTTCTCTGTACCTGTGCTAAGCGTTTGCGGTAAAGCCCTTATTAAGAGCGTCGCCCCATATTTTTGCTCCGTACAGTAGCACTGACTCTACAGCACTCATCAAGAGGCGTCTTCTTGATGGGTTGGGTCCCCCTACGTTGGCCACAAGTCGATTCAGAGTCGATACTCCTGAAGCATCCTTCTTAGCCGTTGCTCTGATTTGCTCAGAGAAACTCATCTTCGAGTCGGATAATAGCCCAAGGTACTTCAACGCGGGCTTCAATTCGATTAATATGTCTCCAATACTGATTATCCTTACTCTAGAGATTCTCTTTTTTGTCAAGATGATCACTTCGGTTTTCTCGAGAGCTAAACTGAACTCGCGAGCAGTCATTCAGTCTCACTCGGCGCATAAGTATACCCAGCCTAAGTTGCGATCGTTCAACGGTACACTTTGTGTTTAGCATCGTGACTCTACAGCACTCATCAAGAGGCGTCTTCTTGATGGGTTGGGTCCTCCTACGTTGGCCACAAGTCGATTCAGAGTCGATACTCCTGAAGCATCCTTCTTAGCCGTTGCTCTGATTTGCTCAGAGAAACTCATCTTCGAGTCGGATAATAGCCCTAGGTACTTCAACGCTGGCTTCAATTCGATTAATATGTCTCCAATACTGATTATCCTTACTCTAGAGATTCTCTTTTTTGTCAAGATGATCACTTCGGTTTTCTCGAGTGCTAAACTGAACTCGCGAGCAGTCATCCAGTCTCACTCGGCGCACAAGTATACCTAGCCTAAGTTGCGATCGTTCAACGGTACGTTCAGCGACCAAAGCCGCAGCATCATCCGCATAGCCGATCAAGCGCAACTTATTTGGAATCTCCAGTCTCAGTAGCCCGTCGTAAGTCACGTTCCACAGGTCTGGATCAAGATAGGTCCCTGGGCAACACCCGATGTAATTTCTATCCTTCGTCGGCCCTGTGTCGTGTCGTAAAGCAGGCTTCGATCCTTCAGATAGTCCCTTAGAATCCGCATTAAATATTCTGGAACAGGAAAAGTGTTTTCCAGCGTACCCAGAATATCCACGCATCTAGCGGCGTTGAAGGCGTTCCTAACGTCGAGTGTCACCAACAGAACGATCCGTCGCTTGATCCGGGTATATGCTTCTGCCTTTTGGACCGCGCTCACCACCGCTGCAATCGCATCAACAGTGGAGCGTCCTGCTCTGAAGCCGTACTCCTGAGGAGATAGGTCCCCAGCAGTACGAATCGCGCTAGTAAGTCTTCCCTTGATGAGTTTCTCTATCACTTTTACAGCAGTGTCTAGTATGCATAACGGGCGATATGCAGACGCCGATCCGGGATTTCCCTTCCCCTTGTTCGTCAGCACGAACCTCGCCACCTTCTATCGTACCGGGAAAACCCCATCCCGTAGGCAAGCGTTGAATGTGCTGAGCAGCAAATCAGGACAATGGGTGGAACACCATCTGGACCCAGAGCCTGGGGAAGGGAAATTCTGTCTTTTCCAGTTCCGGCTGTGAAGAGTGGACACTCGTTTCGGAGAGTGCCCGCACTATCTCATCCATCCTTCCCGTCGAGCCTTGGCCTCCAGTATTAATCTCCTCCAATCATCACAGTTTCGCGACCTTGTCCCATCGAGTTCTCAGTCTTCCCGCTCGACGTCCACCTTGTGCTCTACCCATTAATGTTCTTATGGGTAGCCGGTTTTCTTTCATTCTTTCTACATGGCCCGCCCATTGTAATTTGTGGAACTTACGCAAGAGGAAACAGGTGGATCGTCAAATAGTTCATACAACTCATTGTTGTAACGGAATCTCCACTCTGTTCCTTGTTTCACTGAGCCATAGATTTCCCGGAGCACTGCCTTTTCGGATTCACTCGTCAGGGTCCATTTTTCATTTTCATATAACAGCACAGATTTGACTAGTGTTGTGTAAATGGCGGAGTTTGTTTTGCCTATGCACAACTCTGGACATAAGAATTATTTATTATTATTATTTGCGGCGTCCTATCTTGCGCCTCTTCTGTTCAGGTTGGCTCCAAGGTAGACAAAGTCGCCTACGGTCAGGTTTTTTTCGAACTGGAGTTTTCTTCCTCGTTGGAGTCATGAATTTAGTTTTAGTTTCATTAACTCGTACGCCGATTCGGTTTGCTTCAGATTCTAGGCTCAGAAATGCTCCTTTCTAAGATTGAACGTGGCATAATATTGACGACATCAGCATATGCAACCAATTGTGTGGACTTGAATATTGGTGTATCAGAGGTTTCAGCAGGTGACGCGTGCCAGCGCAATACTAAAGAGCATTGGGGCAGGTCGACCCCTTGTTTGAAGCCTGATTCCATACTAAAGCTGTCCCTTAGTTCACCGTTTACTTTGACCTGGGACTTTGTGTTTAGCCTCGTGACCTTGACCATATGGACCAGTTTTGTTGGGACACCAAAATCAAGCATTATTTTGTACAGCGCATTTTATTTGTACTTAATAATTGCGAAGAATCCGATGCCAAATCTTAAAGACACATCTTTTTATCTTAAAAGTATCAAGTGTTATAGCGATTATTATGGAATAACTGAATAATTGATAACTTGAATCATATTTATAACTTTCCATTTTGAGACAAATAAAACCAAGGAGTGGATTTATTTAATTTACTAATATAGGCATTGGAAAATGGGAGTGGTGAAAACTATAAACTGAAATATTGAATGGTATATTTCGGCTTATTTTTACACCTCAATTGTATACGAGTTTCCTTTTACGTCTCGTGTAGTCATCAAATTTACAACGACTAAGATTTTTAATGCCCTCAAGAAATTTTCCCATTTCATGAAAATCATTCAACCATATATAAATTATTTAAGTTTTCCTTATGAACTCAATAAAAGTCTGGCCTTATAATTGAAACGTATGTTTACTCGAATTTTTCCATTCTAGAGTTTTGTTCCCATAGTATGTTTACACGTTTCTTATCGATAAGATTAGACCATTCAAGTTATTTGACAATCAGATCCAATGTTTATTTGTTGTTTCAAAACATGCGCTGAAGCGTACGCTACAAGCGTACGACCGGAATTATTTTATTGTAAGGTTTTTTTTTTAATAAGTGTGCGACCTTTAAAAATTTGATAACAGTCAGCAAAGAATATTGAAAAAGTTATCTACATGAATATACACCTTAATGATTGGGTTGATTTTTTTGAAGTGGTGGGCTATAAGTGGACCATATGATCCAAAACTCGAATGCCGTTCAGTATATGAACCAGGAACAGAATAAATCTACTATTTTTTCACAAAAACACTGGACCAAACCACTGTCCTTTTCAAAATTGGGGGCCTTATTGTGGGAAATTGATTATTCATTTTTCTAAGTATTGGTCTTGAACTGTAACAACTTTTTAGTATCTTTCAAGCATCATACAGATTTCTTGTTGAAAAAATATTCGTTTTTTTAAGGTAATCGCAGATTCGACATAATTTTCGGTGTTTCCGAAAGATTGAAAGTACTGCTCAGTTGAAACATGAGCCATCGATCAGAATAGGTGGCAGTCCTTTTTGAATGTTTTCAAGTATGTTTTGACGTCCTGGGTCAGTATTATCGCAGTAGAAGCCGCTTTTCTCCGGTAATAAGGCCATTTGATGTCTCTATCTCCCTGTAGAAATCTCTAGTTAAATCAACTCTGATAAATCTCTTGCGTTTGACAAGAGTCTTCATTCAGTAATTCCTCCTATTTTGATTCTTTTAATTTGAAATCACTATTTTTGTAGCATTGAAATGCGTTTTCATCATAAGCAAAATCCCCAAGACATGACGCTTATTTAGGTGAAATTACAATATGTTCATTTGAAAAAAAATATAAGGCACTGATAAAGACGCCTAAGCTGACTATTTGACGCTTCTGATCGGACATTGCATCTATTTCATTTGTACAACCCTTTTTTAGTCAAATTTGGTATTATTTACTTATTACCAAATATGTATACTAAAATCGGTGGCAAGCTTGCCTGAAACTGATAGACAATTTTGATTCCGCAAAACGTGATATTAAGTTATTTATTAATTACTTTTGTTTTCTGCAAAATAATACAATAGAAAAATTCCATCTTGAACGATTCAATAAAGTTGAGCATTATTTTGTATTCGAATGAACTTTCATTCATGATTGCATTGTTTATCTGAAGTCATACAACTTCTTATTGTTTCCAAAATATTTTATTTATATTCTTTGTGCCTCTTATTATATTCCATATCAAAAATACGCAGCAAAGGTGTGGAAATCACGTGAAATATTGAATAATTTCGTGGCGTTAAGATTGGCGAATCATGAATATTTTTACTCCTAACAGAAAAAAGTTGTTATTTTTGAAGAAGCAACAAATCAATTTGTTACATAAATGTATAGTATATTCCTTTTACTATAAAGCCCACTATCGAGAAATCTTAAGAATGTCTAATTAAAAGGACAATAGTCAAAATTAAAGCTACTCAATAATAGGACTAAAGAAATATCAACTTCTTGATTGAATTAGTTGACTAACCGGTAGCCTTCACATTGATACTGCAAAAACTACTGTGCGCCTCTGCATGCAACGAACAGACCAAATACCTTAAGGAGTATTTGTTGGGAAAACAAGCTGGAAAGCCACGGAATCGATGGTCTGATTCTGTCATTTATGTGTTGTCAAATGTTTTAGTTTACAAATTAATGGTATATATATATATATATATATATATATATATATATATATATATATATATATATATATATATATATATATATATATATATATATATATGAGGCTTTATATTTGATAGATTAATTTTTGATTTAGCCAACTGTAAAACGTCAACTAAATATATATATATATATATATATATATATATATATATATTATATATATCAAGGGTGATTCATAACAAGCGTACACATTTTTGTCGAAAGAAAAACATAGTTTTTGTAAAGATTGAGCTGTAATGTTTATTAATTATGAATATTTGGTCCCTCACAATTAAATATGAAACATTAATCCGGGCATATGTGCACCTCGTGCTGCTCAAAAGATGATTGTAATTTTCAATGACATTTACGCACATTTCCGGCGTATGTTCGCTCGAATATAGTTTTTTAATGCTTCAGTAATCTGGGGAGCATCAGCGTAAACACGATCTTTCAGAAATCCCCAAAGAAAGAAGTCACAAGAACTCAAATGTTTGCACTGGCGATTCATTATTTTTGTAAAAAGTTTTAACAATAATAAAACGTTCGCCTGATGTGTATGACGCCATGGTTAGAATTGTAAAAGACCAAACTGTCATAATCTGTCAGTATATGGACCTGAAATTGGTGATAAATAAGAGTTAAGGCCCAATCACATGTGTACACTTGTTATGAATCACCCTATATATAATATATATATATATATATATATATATATATATATATATATATATATATATATATATATATATATATATATATATATATATATATATATTATAGTTGACGTTTTACAGTTGGCTAAGTCAAAAATAAATCTATAAAATGTAAAGCCTCACAATCTGGAAAAATCTTTCGATAAATCTATAACGTACTATTACTAGACATATTCTATCTTTCAAAAAATTGACGTTGATTTTATTTACTTTCCTGTTTATATATTTCTAGCATAGCAGTCGCTATGAATAGGCGATTAATCATTGTAAAAGCATAGAACATTGATTTTTACAAGTTGAAAATGTTTCATAAAAAATCAAAATTCAATGCAGAGATTAATACGTCGGCTTTAATATTTGCCATAATCATTAATTTGGTTGTTATTTTGATAAGATAATTCGTAACAGCACTTTTGCTAGATTAAACTCATCAGAAAAGAACTCAAATTATGGCAGATTTTAATTGCCGATTGATTTGCTGTTTTTAAATTGAAATTCTTGGGTTTATCATTGATAATTTTCTATTGACAAGGGTATTATGTTGCAAATAAACTAATTTTTTTTTGCAATGAAGAAAAATAATTTTTATCGAGCTTATTAAAACTAGAAAAAGAGTAGTGTTTCGTTCAAAATATACAAATTACACCAGTGTATAGTATCAACACAGTTTATTGATTAGTTGTCTAACTCGCGCTGATCTATTAACTTTATTTATTTTGATGGTTTGCAAATTTCAGTTTGAATCTCATACAAATAATTTTTTATATTACATTACCCGAAGGAAATGTATTGGACATCCAAACTAAGGTGCACTCACCGTCTGAAATAAATGCTAAAACAATTTTCAATAATGCTTGGTCTTTAAGCAACAACGGAACAGTTTTAATGGATTTCAAAGGGTTTTTATACGCACTATTATCAGTGACAACAATTCGTTCCTCTATCAGCCGTCGGTATCATCGTCTCGATCATGTGACCTTGTTCGCCTGCTGTCGACTCCCAAGAGAAAGTGGCTGTCTACTTTCAGTCTTGTCAAAATTCGAATGGACATCTCCTTAATATTTAATCGTTTTAAAAAATATATATAAACGATGATTTGCATATAATCCTTTCATTAAATATAAAAATATACTCAGCTGATATTATCCTCGAACATCTGACCCAAACTTATTCCGTCGATTTCATGCTAAACGTAGTTTTGAAGTCTTGGAAGAACTATTTTTTTCCTAGTATCTAAAGGTTTATCTTTCCAACCACAATATTTGCATTTCCGTATATCAATGCTCAAAAATCTCTTTCTTCTTCCATTGATACATCTCTCTCTTACTGTTCCTTACCTACCTTTTTATAGGTTAAGCTCTCCCTCGGAGGTCGAGTTGCTTTTAAAAAGTCTCGATCCCAACATCGGCTTTGACCCGGATTGTGTACCGAATTTTTCTTTAAAATCTCCAACCTCGCCTCTTTGCATTCTTCTATTTATTATTTTGAATTATAAAACCCTTTCTAACAACAGTTGCGTAGCCTTAGCCAACTCCTTGTAGAGATATTGTATGGTATGTATGCCCTTATTCGCTTTTTCCTTAGCTGACCAACAGCATGTCCAAAAAGGATCTACTTGCAAATCTGCTAACTTGAGTTCAACCTTCTCACAATAAACGTTAGGTGTCATTTCATATTTTACGATGTCTTGAAGGCGTTGGCTCGAATAATCTAACCTATTTCAAAGATCTTTGAGTACTAAGTAAAAATTGATCTCTACATACCCCAGGCAATCAAAAACAAATCTCGTTTATCTGATTTTGTTCCAAAGTCCTCCTGTTTATTCCTTTATGTTTCCTAATATTTATGCCTTTCAATTTCCAATGATTTTTAAGACAACGACTAGAAGACGGGCAGTCTTGAGGAGTGACAACAAGCAGTACTATTACAGTCAGCAAAGAATTCAAGGATGGACGCGAAACCATCGGTAATGAGCCGCATGATCGTCGACCGCGAACCAGCATCACACCAGACATCATTTGCCACGTAGAACAACTCATTTTGGAGGACCGTAGGGTGAATGTTCGGGATATTTCGGCCGAACTCGGCATCAGTATTGGTAGTGTAGAGTTAATCATCCACGAACACCTTCAATATCGAAAAATAACCCGCGAAACGGGGGAACATTCCAGCACGAAGTGCGATTCTTCTCCAGGATAACGCACGTCTCACGCTCGATACAATATCGGATTTGGGGTGGGAAGTACTGAAACAACCCCCCCTACAGTCCGGATTTATAACCCTGTGATTACCGCATATTTGGACCACTGAAAGAAGCCCTCGTAGGTCAAAGATTCAACACCGACGACGAGGTAGAGGAGTTCGTGCGCACATGGCTGTCCGAATTGCCCAAGGAATTTTTCAATACTGGCATCAAAAAGCTTCCGGGAAGGTGGACAAAATGCGTAACTTGGAAGGGGGAGTACTTAGAAAAACTGTAAATTTTTTCGATAGTAAATAAACGTATCAGAGCATTTGTCTCGATCATATTTGAACCGGCCTCGTAATTACGAGTGGTTTAAACAATAATTATGATTAAACTTTTTTTTCTTGAAAAGCCGTGAAGCTTTACAAGAAAAAGAAGAATTGGCCTGCGGATATCAAATAAACAAAACAATTGATCATAATAAAAGCATACTATTTCCTAACAGCTTTGGATTCCCTCTTTTTTTAATACCTGTTGTTTAATTATGACTCTGAAGTATTTTACAGTTAATTATTGCTCGAATGACTACTTGCTAGTACATATCGTCATTGCTCCGCCAAAGTCACCTAAATGCAAATTCTTCTTTTTGAGAAAATATCAATCAAACATTGTGAGATATCTGAATATTCGTATTTTGTATATTGTTGGTTCAGATTATTGTCAAATATCCGTAAAAAGCCTTCTTTCACTATTCTACTATAAGATTTAGATTATGGTTGACCATGGTGTCAGAAATGTCACTTGGGGTTTGGCAAAGTGTGATTTTGTTTAAAGTTACACTTGGGTGCACAAATAAATTTGAAAACAACACGTTCAATGTAAAAGTTTTATTTTATTTTTCTTTCTGAACATTCAAAATTAGAAAAAAAATAAAAATCAGGGTTTAAATTTAGCTACGTTCATTTTAAGTCATCTACGTCCTTATGTTAGTGCTTAGTCATGTTCGTAGCTGGATTCCTCACTTTCATGAGGCCCAGCCACGTTGTCCCTCTGGCCAGACGAAGCTGTGATACCGGAGTAGTATGTGTGGTATGGCTTTGGTATGGTCAGCTCCTTGCACATTTTTATCAGATCCGTTTTTTCGCTGTCAAAATCGGAAGTCGTTGAGTGTACGGCTGTGGTGGGGCTTGGTTGCTGGGTCTTCCTCTACCAGTCTTTAGGTTTACAGGTACCAATTCATTTTTATAGTCTTCTTTGTAGAATACAGCTACTCCATCGTCGGTCTTCCTATACTCAGCAAACCTTTCTCCGAGGAACAATTCGTTTGTGAAATTGTTTTGCCAACTCGGTGGAATCGAGAAAATCGTCGTATTCCATTGTTGTCACATGGAATGGATACGAGCACTTCTAACAATTTGAAACCTACCTTCTGGAACATAAACTAGAATTATTTGGATTTCCTTTCCACTTTCGAGTGAATCGAATCACATACCATCTCAGAATGTCCTAGCTCGAAGAAAGAATGTTTGATTAGGTGCAATGCGATAGTTTTTCGTAGATGAACACACATTGCAGCAACCAGCGAGTTTTTATTCTGTCCAAAATCAGACATCATTCTTTTTGGCGAATTTCTGAGTCAGCTCCCAATTTCATTTAAACATACTTCATGAGACAAGAGGCTTTTTCATCCCACAGAAAACAATTGCCGTCATGTGTATTGAGATTGAAAATTGTAAAGTTACACACGGCTGGCTAGCGGAGATAAAATATTTGCTCCCACTGCCCTTGGGAACATTAAGAACAGCCTCTAAATCAAAGTTAAATGACAAGCAGTAATTATTTGCTATTCTTGATAAATTTCTGTCGTTATTTCTAGACTCCCGTGCTTCATCCTTTCTCTCAATGTGCTTATTATATTCAACCTCTAATGCCTCTCTGTCACCTATAGACGCTGCTCGATACACCAAACATTTACTGCACTGATCCTTCTTTGGACGAAAAAATCCAACATGAAACTCTCGGAACATTTTTCTAAATTTATCAAACGAAACTTTTTCCTTTCCATAGTGTACACAGCGTCTCCCAAATAGTCCACATAATAGAGATGTTCAATGTTGCATCTAAATATTTTCTACTAGAAGATTTGCGGCAATAGTGTGACTCCATTGTTGGAAAAGCAATAAATGAATTCCCGAATGTACTTTCCAGCTTCAGAAGATAGTTTGTTGGATGGAGTATGACGCCCTCTCATGTCTGATTCCACTATTCCCGTGTCCGTAATTTTTTCAATGTACTACGTACTAAAGTTTCTGTGATGTTCAGGGTGGCTAGGAAAAATATAAACACGAGTAAATACTCTCTGTGTAGTATGAGCCCTAGTTGAACGCTTCTTGGCTGTATTACTCACATGCTGAGCAAGAGAAAGGATATCTGATGATCTATTGATAGTGAAATTCTAAAACCGGCATAGATTTTTTGCCTATGATCTTCGCTAACGAGTGAACTGCATCTTATCAATACAAGGAGATGGTAGCATTGGACGGGCGGCATATTCTATACCTCTGAATCTAGAATATGACTCACCCTTCAATCTCTTCTCAAGACGAATTTGCTTCTTTCATTTTCTTTTATCTCGTTTTTCAGTCAGTCCACCATTGATTTCTCCATGCTCTTCGTTATTTAAACCTGAAGGTCCTGGTTGAGATTAATTCCAAGAGAGCTCATCTTGGTCATTCCTGTTCGATGCTGAAAGAAAAATATGCAGAGCACAATGATTATTACTCAGAATAATCCAAAGAAAAAAGGCATAAAGAACGAAAAAAGTGTTTTATTGAGTTTACCTCTTATAAGTTGGCTTCTGTGAAGTGCTGAAGATGGAGTACCAGGAAACAAGCTGCTGGCGTCACTTTCAGACGATTCATTTTCAGGGCAATAAGTAGTAAGTAGCCTGTGTGGTCTAGTGGTTAGAGCATAGACGCACAAGCCGAGGGTCCCAGGATCAAATCTCGTTGGTGAACAACGTGATTTAGTTCAGGGGATTTTTCGTACAGACTACGAGTGTTCACTCAGTGGTGATATGTACTGATTTAATCAGATTATATCATAGCTGAGCAGACACACGGGAGCATGGTACTGACCAAACCAACTTCCAAAAAAAAATCAACACGGTCATGAAAATGAGATACTCTAAATAACAACAAACAAAGCCCGAGAGGGGCTGTAGTGCTAAAAAGAAGAAGTTTCATCAAAATCTGAAAACGTTTCCTCTCTCTCTCTATTAGCGCACGTTGCAATAATTTTTGTCGACCTGGTTGAATACATTTTAAAATCTCAAAAATCTGCTTCCAGAACGTCAAAATTACACAGACACGACTAGTAACGAAGCGCAAGCGATAATGATTAAACTGAAAATCTGCGTTGGTCAGAAACAGTTGAACAAATACCGCATAACCTGGTTACTATGGAAACTACTTCTAGTGCATTGAAAGTGAACATCGGCGAACTATTTCAGAGAGGAACAAATGAATTGAACTGAATGCTCTAAATAAATGGTGTGCTTATAATGACCTCGAAGTAACTTTTGATCCAAAACTGAAATTTGATGCACATATTTTAAATGTGATTACTAAGGCGTCTAGAGTTTCCGGGCTTATCCTTGACATGTACATAAATTCAATAGCATATCTTCTTCTATGAGCCTATTTGTTTGTCTTGTTTGCCCTTTGCTTGAATACTGTTCTGTTATCTGTTCCTCGCAATATTCCTATCTCGTGCCTTCTTCAGAATCTGTCCAAAGAAAACTTACGCGTTTTATTTTGCTTAAGTTTAATTTGCCGTATCAGCACTATGAAAGCCGTTTATCCTTCCTATCTCTTCCATCTCTAATATCCCGACGAACTTATTTAGACCAATGTTTTTTTGTACAAACTCTGCTACCATCAAGTCCCGTTAAATATTTTTTCTGAGCTGCGTTTCCGACAAACATCTCTTTCTGCTCGGAAAAGCTCTTTTTTCGCTATCCCATATGCTACAACTGATTTATATTTCTATTCACCAATTTCAAATATCGTACAAAATCATAATTATCTAGAGCTTGGTCCTTTCCCCTCTTCTTACATAGCATTTAAGAAAAAACTAAGAGACTTACTACTAGTTTAACTTACAATTATCGTCATTTTATTATTTTTTTTTTTCATTTATATGTAGTTTGAGCCCTGGTTGACCAAAAAATAAGGTGACATTTGAATTTAAACTGCGCGCGTCGAAGGATTTGGAGAATTATTTTTTTTTTTAGGTTGGTAGTACTGTCAGTGACATCTATGTCAAATTTACATGTCAAAATATTCATTCGTGTTTGAGACACAGTAGTATATGGCTGTATTTATTCTTTACGTTCCATTTTGTTATTGGATTATTCAGTCTGTTAGATGGAATAAATAAATAAATACGTACGCTTTGCTAGACTCACCCGAGTGGTAGATAAGTTACTTTGTCGAAGTATAAAATGACAATTTTGTATATGTGTGAAACGTTGAATGATAATTTAACCTATTTGGGATTGGAATTCAAATGCATTACTTTGGCATATTGTAGAGTGACACCTAACAATTATGAGTATCAACTTAGGTATACATGGATAAAAATGCACTTAGGTGACTTTGGCGTATCATCGTATCAAAGGTCACTTGTGATTCATTCAAAACTTAATTTATTCATATAATTACTCGTATGTACAAATCTGGGAAAATAGTCTAGGTCTAATCATAAATATTGATTCAGCATTTAGAAAGAGATTAATTTTCTCCAAAATAATTGCATTCCAGAAAAGTAATTCATCTTGTTTTTCATGTTCACCGATATAAAAATATCTTCGCCTATTATTAGATTCTTTGATCTATACATATCGGACATAAAAAAAGAATAGAAAAACAAAAATACAAAATTCCGAATTGCAGACATTTCTCTTTCCACCTTTATTGCCAGTAAAAATAAACACATCAATTTCATTGGATGCATATTGTTTTTTTTAATGTGTTACATTGTATCGTCAATATTCATCTTGTGTACCATTGATTAGTCAAGAAATTTACTTATTGTTTTCAAAATCAACCCAAAAAATTAACTAAAAATTATTTTAAATCATTTTAGGTAATGGCGAAACGTCGTGGTGCTTCTCACAAATAAAAGGAGCTCTAGATGACGATGTCACAGATGCTGATATAATTTCATGTGTAGAATTTAATCATGATGGTGAATTACTGGCTACCGGTGACAAAGGCGGACGAGTTGTTATATTCCAGGTATATATTAATCAAATAATTATTTCTATTTATCTTTCTAGCTTAAAAATATTATGTTTTCACGGTAAACTATTGTTTGAATTTTATTAGATATAAATTTGATAAAGAAATGTCTCGCCCCTATCTTGAAACTTGTGTTGAGACTTAAAGAGAAAACACATTTCGAAATTTTGTATTCAAACTTCCCTGTTTGCAATTTTATTTTCATATAATCTGTAATGTTTTTCTACCTTCAACTCGAACGCGGAACCGACCTCTCATCGGTTCTAGACGTTAAGTCTGAGTAGTGCCAACGGATGGTACCGACAGGTCAACCGATCCGTGCACCGTAATCCATTCACGCGGTGACTGCTTGTCGGCCAGCTAGTTCGGAGAGGATTTCGGTCGCGGGTCTCCGAATGGATTACGCTCAATTACAATATTTCAGTCACCTGAAATTGCCCGTTTTCTAAACGCGTCAACAATTACTCATCCAGAACGAGAAACCTACATTACGTTAGTTCTGGATGGGATCTATCCACAGATCTCAAATCAAAAGCTACAAAAATCCACAGGCGCGTTACCGATTCACCGACGCGGTACCGAAAAATATACTACTCGAACTTAACCCGAAGAAAACTACTCTAAAGAAGTGACGAAACAAACAAAGGTACCGCGTACCGCGCGCGACGCGAAACCGACCTCAGCGGATTTGCAGAAACCCTACCCTCGCGACGGCATACTTACCCTACACTCTCTGTTCCCCCTGAAATAGAACGAGTTACTGAAAAGGAAAGTCGTGGTTTAACTTAGCAATTCATTATATTATTAAATTCAATCAAATTAGGATTTCGATTATAAATATTAGTATCCTCCATTTACACACGAGAAAATTCTCTAACCTACAAATCTGTAACAAAAAAAAAATCGTGCAAATATTTATCCTAGATACTTCTCCTTATCTGACATGATTTTAGTATTCTACTTTTTCTTATTTTAAGCTTACTTTGAGAAAACACAAACTATCTTTTATCTATGTTTTGGAGTTTAACTTTTGCTTTTAAAAAAAAATATCACTAAGGATTTTCGTATATTCTAAACATTAAACAAATTTGCTGGTTGCTTGTTTGTTGTAAATTTAGTCATATCGAGCTTATTTCTCAAGGGGAAAGGATTCGAGGGCTAGAAATGGTTTGGAATTTCTAAAACGTTCACATGTATCGTGTTCAAGAAATAAGAGCGATTTATCACTAAAGAAGAGTTAAACTGATTAAGTTTCAAAAACTAACATTTGCACAATTTAGACCTTTCAAAGGAAGTATAGGCTGCTTTTCCGTTTTTTTTTCTTAAATCTTTCAATTGCATGCTTACTTAAATCGAATTAATTTAAATTTATGACACATACATTGAATATTTTTCCACGGTAATCATCTCTATGCATTTTGAAATTTATTAAGATTTTTTTTTTTTCTTTTTTTTTTACTTCATTCGCTTCAAATAAACTTTATCTAAGTTCAAATTGGATATAAATTTTATGTATTGGATTGGTTTGTAGCGTCGATGATAATCTCATGGTAGGGACCCGACTCAGGTATATAGTTTATCGTTTCCCTTTCTTGTATAATTTATTTAAATATTTACTGTTTGCTGAACCGACAGCATACGATTAAATTTCATTATTTTTTCTTGTATACTTCTTGGTACCGATGTAAAATAATTGTTTGTAAGGGGCTCTCAACCAAAAGTTGATCTCAAATTTCTCAGAAAAAAAAACAAGAAAAAGAATCTTCTCCGACGAATTCCAATTGGCCGAATTGTACGTATTCAGACTTTCAAACTGAGCCGTTGCTTAGTTGCTTTCAAACTCATGATAATTTAAAATTATTTCCATAGGAAAACGAAGAGTACTATAAATTCGATCTGTAAAGAACGCCCCAACTATTTTATATCGGAATCAAACAAAACTAGGAACGTTAATTCGCGTAAGCTTGCAAACTTAAGCAAATATACACGACGTTAAACAGGCAAGCAAGCACAAACAATTACCATTTGCATAAAAAAAAGGAATAGGCTTGGCTATCCAAAGAATTTTCCATTTTAAAAAAAATCTATAAATATTTACGTTAGAATGTAAATTTTTCTTTAAAATAGGGCAAGTAGACACAGACAATTACCATTTGTAAAAATTAATTTCATATTTAAATCACCTTTCCTAGATATTCCATTGTCTTCATATCAACTAGTGAACTGCCAAGAACATATGGATGTTGTACTTTTACAGCCACTGTTTCACCCGATTTTAGGCTCGCCTTATGCACTTGAGCCAATGAAGCAGTACCAAACGATTCGGGGTCACAGCTATCGAATAACTCGTCTGCGCTTTTCTTTAAATCTTGCTTTACCACTTTAGATAAATCTTCGACTGGAATACTTGGAGCATCACTGTGAAGTACTTTCATTGTTTTAACGAATTCTGGAGGTAGAAGATAGTCCAAAGCACCCATATGTTGTCCTCATCCCATTGACGATAGAATAGTTGATTTTGATGTTAGTCCAATATTCCATACGGTGATTGCTGCTTTTCCCAAACGAACAACTCCCAATGAATCTACATATATCGTAATCGTTGGCATGTAAACTTAATCTTGTTCCAGCTGCTGTAGCAGTTAAAGCTCAATACTTTATCACTCTACGAATCATGGCAACTTAATAGTACGGCACGTCATCTTTAATGCACTCAAACATTACACTTTTCAAGTTAAGTTTATCGAATTTCCTTGTTCACATGCAAAAGTATGAAACCAAAATTGAAAATAAATTTGTTGTTTGTTGTGATGACCTTCTAACGTTGAACCCCGTTCTGAACAATTTTGGAACCGATCGCTTCGAGTTGCATTAGTCGCTCGATTAAAATTAGACCGGTTTAATGCTATGAGCTGAGTACCAGTTAGTGTTATGATAGTGCCGTATTCTGCAAAAGCACCAACTGTTCATGGCCAAGTACAACAGCAGCAAATCTCGTTGGATGTATTCATTTTACCCCGTAGTTGATTTGCATGAGCCACAGATTTTATGAAAAGGATATTGTGTTGCTGCGCTCTGATGTGATATGAACTTTTCAATCACATTGGCTCCGAGCTTGTAGTGAAAAGTTGAAATTCTGAAATCCAGTTTTCTTTTATGTTCACTAACTGGTTATTTGCTATTACATAGCATCCTGTTTCATGTTATGCTCGTCGAGTATTGGCGTAGTTTGCTCTCTTCTGAGGCAACATTGGTATGGTTTATTTACTTCAGTTTTTCACCGCTGATTTAGTACCGGCATACATCATTTGAAGACTCATATGACTGTCTCTTGGTGTATAAAAATGAAGCACATCGGGTATGAAACTCGACCATCGTCATGAACCATACGATACGTGTAAACAATATAACGTGGCTGATGACCCGGTAAAAGTTCTTGGAGCTCAGCTATCGAGATGTTCTCAATGCATTCATCCCAAACAATCAGTTGTTTGTCGCGATCAACTTTCAATATTAGCGCCGCATTTTTGATAACGTGAGAAGCATACCCGCGAACAAGGTTGATCCCTTTTAATTACCTATGTTTATACCGTACAATGTACGTTGCTGAATCGAAGGCTGCAGTCTGTACTGCGGATTGCAAGCGATACGCCAATTGATCAATCTGAACAAGGTAGCAAGCGTTACTTCGAATTTCCGCATGAAGAAGTGTCAAATCATTTTGGTGTTGAATTATTCTCCTACTGGATTCATTAAGAGAAATTGTTTTATCGAAGGTATATTCCCACTTAGTCCGCAGTTCACACTGCCTTCCGCTGCAGACTAGACAAAATATTGCTAAATTTTCTAATTAGTTATTAACTAAACTAACCTCTTTCCCAATGTGTCTGCTCCGGTGAATGTCACTGCCTCACGAATAAAGTTTTCCAAAAACTCTTTAAGCACACCACGCGTTTCTTCACAGATTAAACAGGGAATACGTTTCACTCCACCACGTCGCGCCAAACGACGTATAGCTGGTTTTCTAATACCTTGGATATTATCACGAAGAACTTTGCGATGACGTTTAGCGCCTCCATGTGCTGTCAAAAGTTCCGGTTGTCACCTCGGACAAAACATATGTGCGTGGAATGGCACTTCATATGGCGGAAATGTGCTTCTTCAGATGTCGCCAGTGGCATAGTTTTCTCGATGGCCACGGTGGAGGGGCATTTCCAGATGGCTATGTCTCGAAATGTGCCGGGGTTGGGTTAATTCTATATTTCGAATATTTATATCCACGGATCTAAATAATTGGACAGAAAAAAAAATATTTTCTGCACAACGATATCCGCACAACAGATGAAGTCCGCTGGCACTTCGAGGACATATCCATCTGGCAGGTTACAAGGGTTCGGGATCGGAATCACTTCGATTCCTGGGCGCAGGCGTCACATTACAAATCGCCATAGTGGTTTTTCTTCAAGTGATTTCTCGAGGAAATTAGTCTTTAAGTGTTATAATCTTCGGCAAGCTTGTTGGAGTGTATGCATAATATACGAGTATATTAATAGTAAACGCATCATCTGGTCTGTCTAAGGTTACATTTGGCAAAGAAAAAAAAACTGTTGCAAGCGACACTTAGCTGGTTGTACTTTATGATATCTTATTTACGTCTTAAAAAATGCGAAAATTATGTTAACTTTGATCTGATAGCCTTAAATGTACGTGATGTCGTTTTCTCCCAAAATGTTGAAATAACAATGCGGGTGGGAATTGTTTATTTTTTGAAAAAATTAATTGACATATAATAAATATACTGTCATTTAAGCCAATTTAATTTACTAGAATATCAACTGTTTAAAATGATTTTTTGGGATTATTTACTTCATACAAGCGCACGTGCCGAGGCAAGGTTATTTTGGATCCTACTATGTTCCTGGGTCCGTGATCCCATGGGCAGCGATTTACCTGATATATTTTCAGATTATCTATGCAATTCTTCCGCCACATCTTGACTAAACAAATTTACTGGTTTAAAACTAGTTTAGAAATCCTACTAATACTTGGGGAGCCATTAACTTTAATTCAATTACTGAACAGAACGCTAACTACAAGGTGCAGAACAAATAATTGACTTAAAAATTCCCTTAACAGAGATGGTAAGATTTTCTAAGTTTCAACCATCGTTGATCAGTATGCTGTGGCCGCTCCCGTTTTGCTTAAAATCAAACGAAATATTTTGAGCAAACACTAGAGTACTCCTACCATGATGCTGTGTAACCTTCCAAGGGTTCAAAACAATTTTCCTGCTGACATGAATCCATAACTTGAATTATAAATCCATTAAACATACGAGTACAAGAAATCATTCAATTATCTACGAAAGATCAATAGGTTTTTACATAAGTATAAAACATCCGCCATTATGTGCCATCTTATACAATTTATTTTAATACATTGCTAATCGAAAACAGTCACAAAAAGCTTGTAGTGAAATAGGTATAGTTAGATGTCCATAAAGGACTGCAGCGATGGTTTGCTGCCACGACGAAAGAGGGTGTTGAGATCCACCGAGATTGGTCTGGTCTGGGGACACGTGAATGCGCTGGCAGGCTAGCGTTGTGGTGTCGTGGGGTTCTTTTCCCCAGCACAAGGACTCACTACAAAAGAATTTCACATCCACAAATTCCGCGGTCAAAGAAATGTCGACCGAAGTCGAAAAAGAGGTAACCAACTAAGGGTCAGATGAAATTTCTGACGCAAAGAACAAACTGAACCTGGGGAAAATAGACGGACTTAAGATGACTTCGTCGTTACAGCCGAGACTTATGGCCCACAAATAAGAGTGGGGCATCCAGATGGTAGTGGTGCCCCCTCGCACCCTCCCAACCGGATCAAGATCCAAACGTAGACCTGGCCATGTATTTCCCATTTGAGTGAAAAACTCATACAAACATAATTTGCATGACTTTTCCCCTCAAATGAGGAATAAAAACGTAACCGATTTATGCCATAGCGTTGTGCTATGAAATCACATAACCCTATATCATAAAAGGGCACGCGAGCGGAAGGCCACTCTACCTGGCAAGAGCCACTGTTAAACGAAAGAAAAGGAGGAGCGCGCCCGATGGCTAGCCCATGCTAGTGTAGGAGCCTGTCATCGATGAGGGTCCTATACCCAGTCAGGTCGATTGAAATGGAAAGACCGGCGGGGTATGTTTAACAATTCATTTATTTCCTCAAGATAACATACTATCCTAAAAAGTTAAAAATTATTTCAAGAAATCTGTGAATGTCCGATGGAATACGAGATAATAAAATAAATTTGAGTTGTCCGCCTGGTGTATCAATTTATTTAGTAAGGCTCCTATCTAATTATGCTAATCAGCAAATTCTAATCAACCTAACTACAATAATATAAAAGGAAAATCAAGGACTGATATCAGTACAAATCAATAGCACCTGCAATGCAAGATCGTGGATTTCAAAAGGAAAATATTTGTTAAATGTTGCGTATTTATATTAAATATGAAACTAAATGAAATATTCGAGAAAATATTAATAAAATAAATGCAAAAACAACTCACCTCATTCCCTCGTCGAGCGCTCGAGTGTAGGAATGCGGCGGCTGAAAAACAATTCCAATAAACTATAGCTATTCGGGATGTTGCAAAATTCTATATTGATTCCTAAAACTCCTATACCATTCATGACAAAGCAAACAAAGTCAAAACTTGTTGGAAATGATGATGTTGATCTGAATTGTTAAAGAGTTCACTTATTATTTGACCAGATTGAAGTATACGGGTAAGACTTCCAACTTCTTGAAGTGAATTGGCTTTCTTGATAATTTCCCGAGTCTTTTGATTATCTTCTGCCGTTGCATCAACCAATTCTTCATCAGGTTCTTGCTGCTGTTCCTGTACGTTGCTACTTGCAGAAAGTCGATAGATTGAAATTTTCTCCCTGAACTACGCATTAGCAAAATCACAGTGTTTTATAATAAAATTGAAGGCCAGTTATAGTGATGACCTCCAGCAAATGTTTCGCTCTAAAACATTTACTTGGTAAGATTATACCCGTATGGTTGACTACTCCTTTCTCACTAATTGCGTTGCTGTACCCTGCTTGATTTTGAGAAGACTATATCCTCGGCCAAAACGATAATACGAACCATTCGTGGACGTGAAAAATCCACGGGACGTTAATACCGATTTATTTCGTTAGTCAAGCGCGCCAATCCAATCACCTTGATAGTAATAAAATGCAGTTCGCTTCCGGATTGACGATTTCAAATTTGGACCTTTTCGGCCAAGGACTTCTTTCAATGATATACCGAACCTTTGTTTTACTTAAGATAATTTCTTTTTTCTTCGGCCGTTCTCCGCGTGTTCGCCGTGTCGCGGTCGCAAGTCCACTCCCCTTTCGCCTTATAACACCTAATTTCGAATACAATTATCGCTACGATACGGATGAGTTTGACTTGGCAATGCATCGCTCTCAGCAATCTCCGATTTGCACGGTTTTTGGTGCAAATCTCCACATCGGGAATTCATAACACATCTTACTCTATTCTCAATCGCATCCATTGAGGCAGGCCGACACCCGACGATATACTTTTCGGATCGGAAGACGTTTTCGCAAATCTTCCCGAACAATACGAAAGAATCACTTCTGGATGTTAAGCACCTGTGCGAATTTGTACAAAATTTATTCGCCGCTGCAAAAATTAAATTCCGACAGTAAAACGCCAACGATCTTATGTCCTCAAAAGTTTCTTACTTATCCAAGAAGTTTCTCGCAGTTAAAGTGTAAAAATTATTAATTCAGCTGTAAAATGGCTTACTATTGCGACTTATTCAAACGGTTTGCGATTATTTTTTTTTTTTTTGTTTTTCTTTGGGAGAATTGTCTCAGCTCAAAAATCGTATCAAAAGAGCCACACTGCTCGGATAATTCACTGTTCACTCACTGTTGAGAAACAAATTTTTCATTTGAGAAAACACTGATAATCCTATATGCGATGTCGTGGGCCAAAAGTTCAGCAAAATCTTCACTAGCCGAAGTCGTCGTTTTCCCCAGTCTCTGCGTTCACGCAAATTGAATTAGAGACGTGATTAGCCGAAAACGGTGGAAGTAGATCGAAGCAGCACTTGGAGCCCAACACTTTGCATTTTATGTTTTCACAATTTTCAAATCGAATCCTCGCGTAATGGCACCGAACGAACAATCTCCGCAATTTTGGCAAAAATTCAATGGGGAAAAGTGAAATGTACGTTTTATAAATTTTAAAACGATTTTGGAATCTAATTTGATCTAATTTCCCAAATATTCCCGACTTAAAAACGCGGCCAAGAAATATGGTAGTTGTTCCTCGCGTCATCCCCGTGTCGCCGTCGAAGTAAAACTCCACGATTCGTCCCAAACTTGTCTTTCTTTCGATTCCTGTGTACACGGTAAATCCATCAGCTGCTCGCTCTGCCTAGTTAGATTGCCTTCGGTAATGTAATACCCTATTGGGGGTGCACTAAATCAGTGTTCCAATGTTCAACATTTTAATTGGCAGATTTAAATTTTTTCAAGAAAAATTAACTGAAGTAACGAAAAATGAAAAAGATTGTTAATAGTAATAAAATTTAAATCTCATGAAGAATATAGTTCAAGGGAAACGTTTAAATTTAATCTAAAGGAAAATTGATATAAAATTGCATTTAATAATAATAATAAGAAAGAAAACTATTTTACAAATTACGGTTATGAATGGAAGTAATTAAATATTTTTCTAAATCTGCCATTAAAATTTTTGGATAGGAGATAGGAAGGTTTCGAGCAGTATGCTTATGTGACTGCTCGATTATTACAAGCTGTTCTTTCAATGTTCATGAAAATTCTAAGAGTATTGTAGTGTCTAATAATAATAGTCGAACGCAGAACAGCTCAACTCCGAACCTTGGCATTGCGATTTATTTTTAGGGTATCTCAGCAATATCACGCTCAACCATGTGATTATTACCTAATTTTTCAATTAGTACCCACCACAGTTGAGTGAGCTGATAGTCCGACAGTAGAATCAGAAACTCAAACTCCATGCCGCCAGCGAGGTTTGAACTTGAGAGCTGCTGCCCAAGCGGAGTGTGCCCTAACCCACTGCTCCACATGGAAACTTTTCTCTGACAATTTAATCTGTTAGGTGAACACTATTGTGGTCGGTATTGATTAAAATCAATACTATTGTAGTGTCTAGGTTGATATGAAATACAAGTATATACCGACCACCACATGTTGTTGCATTTCCATATAATTGAAATGGTTATACCCCACTTGATTATGATCCGAATTTAATGAAATTTGTGGGCTAATTTTCTACCTACTCGTGAAACAAATTATGAAAGTCCATCTACACAAATACAAAGATATCCGTCTGTACAAATAATTAATGAAAATCCTAGACCATAAACAAATCTCAACCAACACTATAAAGGCACTCAGTGGACTGCATTAACCAAAATATGTCCTTCTTGGTAGCACTAAAGCCCCTATCGCTTTTCGGTTGAGTACGGACCAGATGAACCTACCTTTCCGGGATAATGTCCGACAGAGGCGCTAAAACCGTTGCGCGATTCCGAACGAACCTTCGGTACCAACCGCACACTCCTAGGAAACGTCGTTGCTGCTTAGTAGTCTTCGGTAATAGAAACTCATCAATCGCCCGAGTTTTGTCCGGATCCGTTGTGATGGTGCCATGTTCGATGACATGTCCTAGATATCGGACTTTGGTCATAAAAAACTTGCTTTTATGGACATTGATGGTGAGTCCCGCCTTACTGATATGCATGGCTACTTCTTGCAATAAAAGAAGATGTTGGTCAAACGTTTCTGTGATGAGTAGAAGGTCATCCAGGTAAACGAACACTTAGTGTTTCAGATGAGGTGGAATGACTTTGTCCATCAGACGGGTCATCGTTTGCAGGGCGTTACACAGGTCGAAAGTCATTATGACGAACTAATTAGTGGTCCTCCAGGCACTATGAACGCGGTTTTATCCCTCGACCCTTCATCGAATGGAATTTGCCAGAAGGCATCCTTCAAGTCGAGACTTGTAATGTAGTTTGCTTTCGACAGTCTTTCCAATACTCCAACGATGAGCGGAAGAGGGAACGCTTCTTTAATGGTCACTGCGTTGTACCGCCTCACGCCGTAACAAAACGAGACCTGGCCCGAAGTAATGTGTCAAACGGTTCCAGGCTGGGTTCTAAGGTTGACAGGGGAGGTGTTTAGTGGGTAGTCCAGTCGCCTTCTTGCGAGCATGCGAGTCCCACACTCTGTGCATAAATGACATTCACCTCCCTACCACAAAAAAAAAGGTTACCGGTGAGGGCCAGGCACTTCGAGACTCCTCTATATCCTCCAACTCGAGTATCCTATCCAACTCTGCGTACACTAGCTTTTTCATGGCCGGCGAGATGGCGCAGTGTCTCTGCTTTATCGGTTTGCCATCGCCAACTTCAATAACATGTGAGAACAGGGTGCAAAAGGGTGCTTCCAGACGTTGTCGTTGGTTAGGCGTTAATTCGTGTCTGTCAGGTATAGAAGTAAGTTCATGGACGTATCTAGTATTGAAGTGTGAATCCACGAATAGATCTGGGGCCAAACCAAATTGTAGGACGAAATCGACGACAAGGTACACGTTCTGAGTCAGTGAGGGAATGATGAAAAAGTTAATATCCTTAGTTTGACTTCTAAACGTGACGGTTGTTGTCAATCTACCCTGGATAGAATGTTTGGTGCCATTATTTGTGCTGATCTCAGAGCGCCAGGGTTTTACCACCGTAGGGTGTTGATGGAGTACCTTTAAGCCGAGGCGCGAGGCAAGGCAGCTAATGCTTGCACCCGTGTCAATCAGTGCGGCAGCGATTTCGCCCAAAACTTCGATTGGTGCGTAAGGTCTGACGTCATTCTCGGAAAGCTCCGAGATGTTGCATACGTTCAGGGTTTGACGGCATGCGCGTACTCTCTTGCCGAAGCTCCGCCAACGACGAGTGGATTATTTTATTTTGTGCGAGCGAGAGGTGACTTCTTCGGAAGCAAAAATTGGCTCTCGGGCCGCACGATATTCCTGCAGTCGAACGTGATATGGCTTTAGTGAACGAATTCGTGGCTGCCAGGGTTCTACAGGCAGTACATGCGGTGGGCGCTTCAAAAGTATCGTTCGAGAGGCTTCCGGAAGAGAGGGAGCCCGCACAGTCAACATTGTCAAGGTCGGAGTATTGTTGTCATTACGGGTATTTGCAGCAGCCTGGCAACCTACTGTTGAGCTTTGGAGTATCGCTGAGGTTGTCGGATACTCGCTCGTCCGTTTTTTTTAAAGTAGCGCAATCTGGGCAATCTGGTAAGTAGGTGTTAGCTTTACCGCATCCGTAGCAGAAAACCGTACGCTCTGCCCGACATACAATAAACCAGTTTGTTTGCAGTTCCAGCAGGTCGTGAGGTTCTCCACCGCGTCTACAGTAAACTCGTCTGACTCCCCGTCGGTGTCCTCCAGACCTGGAGAGTTGGTCCCCTGTACCACTTACGAAATTTCGCGCCGGGGACCAGGTCTCGTTAACAGGTCTGGCTGTTCTCGGAGGTCCTCCTTGACTCCTCCTGTCTACTGACGGCTCATTTAAGTGATGCCATGTCCTGAGGGTCGGAACTAGCAAGGTGACGACGAATTTCCGGCCACAAATTGCGCTTTAGCACCCGCAGCAATTGGGTTTGTGTCATAGGCTCGGTTAACTGCTCATTTAGCCGTAATATATCGGCTCGAAACTTGGCGAAGGATTCGTCTGGACGTTGCCATCTGGCATGAATTTTGTCCAAAATCCTCTCGTCCATGTTGACTGGGATACTCAATACGGAGTACCTCCTTCAGCCGTGAACATCGGTGGGATGGAGGAGTAGCATGTATATGCAATTACGTTTCTACCGCTGCTCCCCTAAGCAACATCGGCAAGTAGCCGGCCAGCGCCGTGTGATATCCCGCCAGCATCTGGTCCATCAAATATTCCACCCGATTAACAAAGACCTCCACGTTGATGGAGTTTAGTTTTCCGCTTAAATGGAGATTCCAGCCCTGAATAATGCCGGGGCCACTGGAACAAGAGCCGGTGGTTGCATCTGGCTCAGCCTCGGCCTTTCCAGGTGATTGTAGAACGTTTCTTCGTTTCTTCGTCCTTTTCTTGGGCCGGTGCGTGTACATTTATCAACCAAATTTTGAAGAAATTCGTTTTTATACGAATCGCACACAACCGTTCATTGATTGCCTGCAATCAATAGTGTGCGATTTGAACTCCCTATCCATAATGAAGGCCACTCCGAATTCCCGCTTTTCAGCAGGCTTCCCACTTTTGAATATTGTGTGCGATCTCATGTCTTGAATATCACATCCTGGATTGTCAGTATGTTTAATTTATATTGACAGGCCTGTTGCAAAAGGTCCTTAACAGCGCCAGGGTAGTTGAGTGATCTGACATTCTAGGATCCAATTCCATAGTCCTTTTTCAGTTGCAAGTTCGTTGTCGTAGATCAAATCCATTCTGAAGCTCTGTTGCATGTTTACAAACAATGTAGGGTTTTCCAGGGATGGGGAGTTAGCCCATCGCCCAATCTCCATTCCGGCGGGATGGTTATTAGTTTAAATTCCGTTATCAGGCGCGGAAGACTCGCCTTCGCCCTCTTATGTCACCGCAAAGGACGCGTAAGTAGGATTTAGTAGCAGAGCTGCAGATATATTGGCATTTCTCGGCATTTAAGGACTGGTTACGGCAGATGGAGACGTGCATTGAAAAAAAGTTAAATAAATTTTTTAATATGTTTTGTAGTACGGGCCAAAGATTGGGCTTCGGGCGGTCTTTGCAGGGAATGAGTCAAACCTACCCAAACTAGTTCATTGAAGATATATGTGATCTTGTATTTACATAGTGGAAGGCAACGACTATTCTGTCTATCAATTCAAACGCAACTTCCACGCATTATGCGCTTTTATCCCGTTAGCTATTATCAGTAGAGAGTACAATCAATCGACTAATCCAAGTTAATAAAAGTGGTTGTATCATATTCAATTTTTTAATGTGGTTGATTGATATCTTATTCTTGTTTGTGTGTGATTTTAACTTAATATATTTAAATTTCAATAGTTTTTTAAATACGTAAACATTTCACAAAATATTTAAAGGTCATGCATCCTGCAAAAATCAATGATCCTTATCATGTTTTGATTATTTACTCAATTACTACTCGTATTATAAGATCTTAAACCATGTTTAATATTCAAAAATATCAACTGGATAATAATTCTAATTATTTTTCCTTTTTTCAGAGAGATGCAGCATCAAAGACAGCGAATCCTCGACGAGGTGAATACAATGTTTACTCGACATTTCAATCGCACGAACCCGAATTCGATTACTTAAAATCCTTAGAAATAGAAGAAAAAATTAATAAAATACGGTGGCTTCGACGGAAAAACCAGTCGCACTTCCTCCTCTCAACAAATGATAAAACAATAAAATTATGGAAGGTATCGGAACGCGACAAGGCTTTCGAAGGCTACAATACAAAAGAAGAAAATGGTGTAATTCGGGACCCAAGTTGTGTAACGACATTAAGAGTTCCTCAGATTAAACCAATAGCCCTTATGGTAGAGGCATCACCTCGTCGCATTTTTGCCAATGCACATACGTATCACATAAATTCGATTTCTGTTAATTCTGACCAGGAAACATATTTGTCTGCCGACGATCTTCGAATTAATTTGTGGAATTTGGAGGTGACCGATCAGAGTTTTAATATTGTTGACATTAAACCAGTCAATATGGAAGAATTGACGGAGGTGATAACAGCAGCGGAGTTTCATCCGACCGAATGTAATGTGTTCGTATATTCGAGTAGTAAGGGCACAATCCGATTATGTGATATGCGATCGGCGGCGCTGTGCGATCGACATGCGAAACAATTCGAGGAGCCGGAAAATCCGACGAATCGAAGTTTCTTCAGTGAAATAATTAGTTCGATTAGCGATGTTAAGTTAAGTAATTCGGGACGGCATATGATTTCTAGAGACTATCTCAGCGTTAAAGTATGGGATTTGCATATGGAAACAAAACCTATTGAAACTTATCCGGTAAGTATTATCTTTTAATTTTATATGCTACAACTAAGAAAGTATACACAGGTTCAAGCCTTATAAATTATATCTGAATTTCATTCATGGCATCAATTAAAATTTCGCTAAAAAATTATCTCATCCTATTTATAAATTCCATAATCCTAATATCTTCCCATGGCATAACTGCCAAGCTTCTGATAGGCAAGCTATCTGTGACCTTTTCGCTCAATTTTTTTCCTCCACATTTAAGGTTTCGAATCCCACTATATACTCATCGTGTCGTTCTCCTTCCCCTATTGTGCATTCTATCGTGACCTCTCCATCGGAAATTGAAAATGAACTGCTCATTTTTGACATTAATGGTGGTCCGGGTCCAGATGGGATACCAAATCTATTCGTAAAGTCATTATCTTCTTCATTATCTACCCAACTATCAATTATTTTCAATATTAGCCTTCCTTTCTCCTGTTTTCCCGACGTCTGGAAGCATGCTAACATCTTTCCGGTCCATAAGTCCGGAGATCGTAGTGAAATCTCGAACTATCGTCCGATTTCTTTGCTGTCTTGTTTTGGCAAGCTTCTTGAGCGAATTGTGCATAACAGAATGTACGATGACATCAGTATCTTGTTTGCAAATGAACAACATTGCTTCATTAAAGGTCGTTCGACGGTAACTAATTTTTTAGAATTTACGAGTACCATCGCCCTTGCTTTTGACAAGAGCCAACAAGTTGGTGTCATATACACCGATTTTGCTAAAGCCTTTGACAGTGTTAATCACGGCCTTTTGGCTAACAAACTCCGATCATTTCGCGTTTCGGACTCAATCCTCTCTTGGATCTTATCCTTCTTATCCCATCGCTCCTGCACCGTTACATGGAATAATTTTTTTTCGTCGTCCTCATTTAGCCCAAAATCTGGTGTTCCTCAAAGATCAGCTTTAGGCCTTTTGCTATTCAACATTTTCATTAATGATCTTCCCCAATGCATGTCCTCTAATTGTCTTCTTTACGCTGATAATTTAAAAATTTATCGTTCTCCGAAATTAGTGTCAAGGTAATTGACTTCCTCTTAACATTTCAAAATGTTGTCACATAAATTCACCAACAAAATTCATCCAGTTTTATATGAATACCGGATTGATGGATCGCTGCTCGCACTTGTGGACAGATTTAAAGATTTGGGAGTAGTATTTGACCCAGGTTTGAAATTTAACATTCATATTTCATGCATAACCTCTAGAGCTTCACCTGACGCTGGTTTTATTTTACGATCCTCCTGCAAGTCTTTTAACATTTCAACCAGCGTCCATCTATTTGTACTCCTAGCCCGGTCAATCCTTGAGTATGCCTCCCAAGTATGGTCTCCTCACTATACCAATCTAGCGGATGCTATTGAAACTGTACAGCGTAAATTCACACGTTCTCTATTCTACAAATATAACTTCCCTTACAGCTCCTACGATCAGCGCTTACAGATCCTCAACATTCCTTCACTCAAAAAAAGAGAGAATTCTTAGACCTGTGCTGCTTATTTAAATTATATCACGGTATTCATTCATTCAGCCTTCGGGAAAGGCTTTATATACATTCCATCTCAAGAACACGTTCAACTGACATTAACTGTGCCCTTTGCTCGTACCGATATTTATTTTTATTCATTTTTAGTACGCGTATCACGTCGTTACAATGAGCTCCAGTTGGGTCCCCTGCCACATTCCTTAAACGCTTTTAAAAGCATGTTGCATAATATTCTCCTTAGCTACCAATAGTTTATTAGTATTTTATATTCTTGTTTTTTTTTCTTATTTGAAGTTGCTCACTTCGTTTTTGTCGCATGTATTATATTATATTATATTTCATTACCTTTTTTGTAATTAGATTCATGGATCTGAAAAATAGTGTAAATAAATAAATATCAACTGGGTCTACTAAATTGATCTTTTACTCATACCTGTGCTGGTGGCTGTCTTAATAGTAAATTGAAGGACAAATTTATACATCATATGTTTAGTAAAGCAATCTACATAGCTTAGCGGAGTAGCAGTTGACAATCAACTAATCAAACGTAAATTCTAGCTTGATGTTTCAGCAAACACTGTGACTACATCAACTTTGAATTCGCTATTCGTATGAGTTGAAGTGGGGTTTACATCTACTCAATAGCTTTATAGCTTGCCATGTGAAAAGCTACTTCAATGTCAAGAAACGTTGCTACTATGATTTCTTTGCACCCATAGAACTCTTTAATCTTCTTTTTCAGCGCATAGTGTGAAGTTTTTGCAGATTTAATAATCCTGTAAGATTGTTATTGTGTAGTGAATGCTTCATAAATGTCGTTGACCTCAGAGCTCCAGACGAGTTCACTTCACTGAAACGTATTGTAGGTGATCTTCAATTATGATATATAACAAGCCCAATATCTTCCTTCTGGATTTTCTGAGTGCATTTCCTTAGCTTTAGCACTTTCACGTCATATCATATATAGAAAATTATTGCGACATCCCTGATCTCTATCATAGAAGCAATATTAAACTAGATAAGGTAATATCCAGTTCTTCCCATGTAGAGGTGAGGACACCCCTAATTCTATTTAAGTATCCGCAATTGATTATCATTAGTCAACACAAAAAAATATAGCAAGAAAGTATTACATTTAGTAGGAACAGTCACTCCTTTTATCTCAAAAATACTAGTTTTCTTACATTACGTCTAAAACTAGCAGAATGCTTGAATTTCGAAAGAGCATATATAACTAACTTATTTTGAGGGGGTATATAAATTTCAAGCATTTATTTTGCGTCAAGCAGAATTGCTTCCTTCCTTACCATAGCAAAAATTATTGCCCACAATGTATACCTCCGTAACGCAATTTGGCAGCTTATATTGGCGTTCATTCTTCACAAAACAGTTAATCCTTTAAAATGAACGAAATGATGTAACAAAGTAGAAATTTTACGCTCGACACTACTTTTTCGTCCTACTTTATTATGTATTTAAGTACCCGATTGAAGTAATGGAAACTCTTCCCTCCGAATGTAAATGTTACTGCTTATCCCAAGCATCACAATTCCTTTATAGATTTTAATTCAACTGATGAATGCTTAGCCTATTGATCTAATGTCAACAGTATGATGGGTAAAATGGATCATGAGCACATACAAAGTGATTGGCCATTATTTATTGACTCATCTGAGATTAATTTCAAAGCTATTCTACTTCTCTCCGACGCCTCTTCAAGAAAACAGGAGAGCTCACCCCAGATAGTACAGTATAGTAGTCGCGGTGATGCTTGGATCGATTGAAAAATGGAACCATGTGGCACATTATGTTCGGGGAGTCCTAAAAGATAATAAAGACACAGCAGTCGGGGACATCGGGGCTGGGGGATCACTTATCTAGCAATTCCCCTTCTCCCTCTCCTTACGTTCGGGGACAGAATCCTCCAACTTGAAGGCGTCCCTCGGCTTAGCAAAACGAGACCTGACCCGAAGCAATGTGTCAAACGGTTCCAGGCTAGGTTCTCAGGTCGACAGGGGAGTTGTTTAATGGGTAGTCCAGTCGCCCGCGTGCATGAAAGCCCCACACTCAGTGTGTAACTGGCATTCACCTCCCAATCCCCCAATAAAAACTGTTTTACTTCACAACAGAAGTAAATTTCGTTTATTTCTAGTAGAATATGATACCCATTTTAAAGAAGCTTGCGATTTACTGAAACATATTTTAGAAATATCAGTTCAATGATGGTTCGTTTGTGCTGGCATAAAAGTTGTCGCTTTACGTTTGTAATTGCAAGCTGGCTACACAAAGTATTTTTGGTTTTTATGAGAATAGGACAGCCGCGCTGAAAATCAACATTACATTCAGAAAACATGGCCTTCAAAAAAATTTTGCATTCCAAGACAAAATAATGTTAACTTCGACTGTTTAGTTAATCCACAAAAAGTGTTATTACCGCCTTTGCACATTAAACTGGGACGAATCAAAAGCTTGTAAAAGCTATCAACAAAAATAGAGGTCAGGCTTTGTTTTAAAAGAAAAGTTGCCTTCCCTGAACGAAGTCCAAACTAAGGAGTCACTAAAAACTTTTCTGGAGAATCGTGAACCAACGAAATATTTTGATCTTGTTAGATGTTATTGAAAAACGATATAAAAAAAATGAAAGCATGTGATTCTGGCAGACTACTGCTCTACAAGGTTTGATGAATGCGCTCGCGCTTTTTCTTGATGAAGAAGCCAGTCACCTCTTGGTGAACATCGTGACCATTTACTTTTAACTGCATCTTGCAATCATCTCAGAAATTCAACGTAATATCCTATGTTGATCAACTGAATTCTCGGAGTTTATTCATGGTACACAACACCGTCATTATCGAAGAAAACTTTTACGTGCTGTTTGCTGTCGTGGCTCCAATAAAAGCTTCCACGGTGTGTTGTTTTGTTTCGGGATCATAACCATAAACCCACAATTCATCGATGCACAATATTTTGCGAGATTGGAGCAAAAGTAGATGCAAATTCGTTTTTTGACCTTTTCATAATTCTTAATAATAACAAATGTGACGAACGAAAAATACTCTGCGAATAAATACACGCTTTGTGCGGTCCAATCTGGCAACTGAAGAATTCAGGGAGTTTGTGGATTGCTGTTTACACTCAAATCCCGCAGAGGTAGATCGAATGTTCTAACGCGAAGATATGAACGAATCAGGAACAAAAATGATTGTGATCCTCCGACAGAGACTCACGAAAACCCGAACAGAGGTTTGATCTGTACACTGGGTAGCAGGAGGCCATGACAATTTGCTGTTGCTCCCTACAAGGGGAGGAATTTACTTGGCCATCATCCACCAGGTATGTGATTTCTAGGCCCGATTAACAAAATTTCAATCTGGTACCACCAGTGTTTATATGCATACATATAGTCAGTGTTGTTGCGGTGGTTATCGCATCATTTCCACCCCGTCTAAGGAGACCTTCAGGCCGCGCTCCCGTAGCAAGTACTTACCTAAAGCCGCTTTCGATGTTACAGTGAAGCTTCTCTTGAACGGACCCTCATGGACCAACATTTTTGTCTGTAATGCAGAGGTGTCTGTATGGGAAGGAATTAAGAAAAAAATGTATTTATGTAATATTTATTTACTTCTATTTAACAGAAAATCCAATTACAAAATAGATTAAATAATAGCACAGCAAAATAAAGTGATAGCACAGCAAGGAGAATGAAACAAGTTGGGTAAACAGACCTACGCTCATGTCAGAAGGGTTTTGCATTCAATTTACAAAATGCAGTCACCAGATCGAATCAAATCAAGAAACATGTCAAAGACGATTTTATTGGAGAAAATATGAAATGCCAAGATCATAATATTTTTAACAAAGTTCAATGAATTTCGACTTTTGAGGTTTTGGTATTGTTATACTCATAAATATCTCCCTTGATAATTATTTCAGATGTCCATCCGCGACGGAGGAAACACATTTTTCATGTATTTCCCCCCTGTGCCCCCACTCAAGCAAAAACTGACAGTTTAACAACTGTTTTGAAAAGCTCCCATGAAAACTATCATTTTATACTCATACCGGCTACGTTTGATGAATTTTTTTTCAGGGGCCACTCTCCTGTGCTGAAATCATCGATTCATGGCCAATTTTTACGAATCCTAGAATGGTTACAAAACCCTTTTGCTAGGAGCTCTCTCCCACCTCCTTGACTTATTTCACTTATGAGCATTAATTGTAGGTACTCATCTTCAGTCATTCATTAAATTGAATCAAGTGTTCAAAGCATGCACCTTAAACGTTGAAGTTGGGAAAAAATAACTCCAAATTATTCAATCTTCGCATTTAAAACAGCCACTATCTTGTTTTACGATTACTGATACTACTAGCTGAACCGATTCTCAAAGATATACATGACACCTATCATTCCTGAAATTTTCATGCAAATCCTAGCAAAACTGTAGTGTCTGAGTCGGTGAAAAGCGCATGTTGTTCCATAGCCATATGTTGCCATAGTAATACATGCAGCGCATATTGTTCCATAGTAATACAGGAAAATTCAAACCGCTATAACTTCGCTAAATATGATTCAATCTTTATGAAACTTTCAGGATAGATCAATCTTATGAATAGACATCTACGTACTGAACTTCATTGAATTTAAGGATACCGTTAAGATTTTATTCAAGAAAACATAAAATCGATAAATCATACTATTACTAACAAAGTTGAGTGAATTGCGACTTCTCACGTATTTGTTGTTGTTGTACGCACCAAGGCCTACATACCTGATTTTTTTCAGATTTTTCGGATCACAGGTGTCCAATCGCGAGGGGGGGGGACACAAATTTTTCGTGTATTTCCCCTCCCTGTGCGCCCCTCGAAGCAAATTTTGCCAAACTAAGACCTGTTTTGTGAAGTTCTCATTAAGACCTTTCATTAGATACCCATATCGCCTACCTTCAATGAATTTTTTTTTCGGGGGGTCACTCTCCTATATGGGGATACCCCCCTTAAATACCTTATAAAAATTTTTTTGTAGTTGAACTTTGAAGAGATCACCACTTCACACCTACACACAAAATTTGATGTTTCTAGCTTAAGTAGTTTCCGAGAAAAACTGCTGTGACACACGGACGGACGGACGGACGGACGGACGGACGGACGGACGGACGGACAGACGGACAGACGGACAGACTGGTCGCGAAACTAGTAGGGTTTTGTAAAATTATTTTACAAAACCCTAAAAAAGGCATGCAAATAGCAAGATAAAAGTAATAAAAAGTGTAAAAACGAGGAGAAAAAAAAGTTACTAAAAATTGAAAAGAAGAGAGAACATATTTTTTATAAACTAAATACGAGAGGGGAAGGGTCCAAGTTGAAGGTCATCATGGTTACTAGGTAATCTGAGCATGGGTGAGCGAAAATACACCGAACTACGTTTGAACGGAACATCAAAGATATTCGACGATTTTGTAGAACGCATAACGTGCCTCACTGGAACCTGATTGACTAGTCGAGTATCGAGCAAACCACGGCAAAGCCTGTAAAGGAAATCTTCATCAAGGTAGAGTCGACGCCTTTCCAGCAAAGGAGTATTGAGCATAGATAAGCGTGATATATAAAAAATGTAGAGAATCTGGAACTTCAAGAAGATGATCGGGGTAAATCTTTTTTGTACAACTTCTAGCTTGTACTTCAAATACTTCAAATGCAGCGACCAAACTGGCGAACAGTACTCAAGAATGGGACGATCCAAACTAGAATATAATTTCACACACGATAAAGCCGGAAATGCGAGAGGCTTTAGAAGTAATTTCAGAAATATGAACATCGAACTTTAATTTAGAGTCGAAAGTAACACCTAAGTCCCTGAAATGTGTCACCGTACTTAGGCACGAACTATTTAACGAAAATTGAAAGCTTATAGGGCAAGGGTTATTAGAAAATGAAAGATGGATGCACTTAGAAACATTTAGTGTAAGTTGGTTATAAGAACTCCAAAATCAAATGGCATTCTAATCTTCTTGAAACATCGTTAGACGACACTACTTTGAAAATTTTAACGTCATCTGCATAAAGAAGGCAGGAGGAGTTGATGACAACGGATGGTAAGTCATTTATAAACCAAGTCAACAATAGTGGGCCAAGAATAGATCCTTAAGGAACACCTGAAGACGGATGGAAAGGGCTAGAAAGACAGCCTTGAAAAGGTACCTGACTGACACGATTGGATAAGTAAGAGGATAACCTCCAAATACAAAGTTTTGACTTGTAAACGGTCCTCCATGGCTTTTGAAGCAACGCTCATGAATTCTAACATATTCGATAAGGTTGATCGCCCTTTGATAAAACCATGTTGTTCAGGAACGAACAAATCATGAGTAAGTGAAAAAAGGTGCAAGAAGACGATTTTCTCCAGTAGTTTAGAGAAACAGGGCAATAAGGAGATAGGCCGGCCGATAATTGGCAACGTCTAAGGTGCTATCTTTTTTTAAAAATAGGAGTAACATAGGATCTTTTCTAACACGAAGGAAAAGAGCTTGAAGATAAGCTAGAGTTGACGAGAAACGAACGGGGGACACAAATAGAAGTAGCTAATGATTACATAAAATGATTAGGAATACCATCGAGACCTGAACTAACAGAGTCCTCAAATTCTAAAATAAGCTTCATAACATCTTCCGGATAGCAAGTCAATGGAAATGATGATGGCGTGTGTATGATTTGGAACAAAGGGCTATTGCCGGGAGTAGCATTATAAATAGAAGAATACTGAGTTTTAAAAAGTTCACAAATCTCGAGAGGTGAAGTTGCTAAGCAGCCATCCAAATGAAGCTAGGATGGGAAACTGGAAGAGGATCTGAGAGAGCGTATATATTTCCAAAATGGTTTTGAATGGTTTGAGTATAGGGAGCCTTCAATACTTTGAAAATAAGAAGCTTTAGCGATCTGCATCTCTTCCTTAGCTATCAACCTCAGATGACAAAAAGCATTACGTGAATCAGGGGATCTTTAGCTTTCAAGGCTCGTCTAACATCGAGAGTTAACCAGGGACAGTCAGAAGAGTTCCTTATACTGACAAGCGGGGTCGAGTTAGAAATTTTGTATATTTCATTTTGTATATCTGTAATCACAAAATTAACTTGTCTCAGGCAATTTTACATGCTTTTATCAGTGTAAATCTATTTGGTAGTTTTATGGTAACATGGATCTAAATTGCTTTCATCTTCAACCTCGATGTCTTCCATGACCTCATCTTGAGGTATAACCGAATTAAAAATATCCTTGATCTCAGTGCTTGAGCATTCGGTAGCCAAATTGTCATCGATTAATGCATACTCGCCATCTACATCAACAGAGAACGACTGCAACAATTGATGGAGCTGGTTACGACCAGCTTTTCAATATTTTCGCCAACAATTGATTCGTTAATCGGGAAACCAGCTTTTCGGAAGCAGTTTAAAGTTGTTGACGGAGATACCTCTTTTAAGGATATATTGATCCAGGTGGTAGCTTTCAGTATGTCAACGCTTTTACTCAGTTATTGGGCTGACTTATTTAAATCCACGCTTGAAATTAAATGCCGCAAAATTTTTCATTGTAGCACTACAGCCCCTCTCGGGCGTTCGCTTCCTGCAACAAGCGCCTCTAGCTGTCTCGGTCCATTGATCGCATCCTCCAATTCCAAAATCCATGCAGCGATGAACTTTCTACGTCGACAGAGCCAGATCAGCATTTCTCCGTTTCCCCACTGGCCTCCGGCCTTCAGTTCTCCCAACGAATACCTTTTTGGGTATCCGTTGTTCGTCCATACGATTCACATGGTCAGCCCATTGCAGCTTTCGCAGTCCTTAAAATCGTTGAAACCTCCGGCTCGTCAAAAATTTCGTACAACCCATGGTTGTATCGAATCCCGTCGAAAATTAGCTTCCGATATTTCCTTTAAAAAAATGTTATAATCCCTTGTTCTAATGATGAGCTGTCGATGTGATGTTGGGCGGAAAAAACACAAGCTTAGTGTTATATGGACATGAGACGTGCCATTATTATTATAAAAACAATAAAATATTTCGATTCTCGGATTTCGTTTTGCGATCGAGTTTTTTCAACCATTCAGTCATGATCGATGATGTCATCCGTGCCTTCTTAGTTGCTTTGTACTGGAATCCAATACAATCAATTTTAACGTTCCTGAAACATTTGAATTTTAGGGATTTCCCAATTACTACCAGTTAAACTGACGCATAAGAGGACTGTAGGACGTTCCTTGGAGATTTTGCACTTGTAATAATAATATGTCTTATTCGGTAAAGCGCGAAAAAATAAACGGGTTTCATCTGCAGTATAAATGCATTCGCTATCTACATTTGCGTCGACCTAAATCGATCAAGCCACCCATTTGATACCATGAAGTGTGGGGTGCTTATTGTGTCGGCAACTTCTTTTGCTTTTTCTTTAAGCATTGGTCCTGAAATGGGAATATTTTGAGAATAAAGGCAATTAAATCGTTCCAACACAGTTTTGTTGATTATTTCTCCCAGCCCACTCATTTTTAATCTGCACATTTTTTCACTTGTTAAGTTTTCACAAATTAACCATAAAATTTTATTTTTCTTTTTTATTATTTCGGGGAAGCCTGCGTTTTTTCCTATTGTAAATTTTTCGGCCACAACACGAACTGAACTGTTAGTTCTTTTTTCGAATTCATCTATTAATTCTGCCTTTTCTTTCAAAAAGAAAGATTTTCGTGTTTCCAACATTGCGGACCGAAGGCTTTTTTCAGACTGAAAGTCGAGAGAAAACTTAAACGCCTGCATAAAAAAAGAATGTAAATATTTCGAAATACTGTCCGCCCAAGAGAACAGGTAAATTCTGCTGATGAGACCTAAAAGCGGAGTCCGTGTCCTGATAACAAAGGTTCCGTTGTAAAGGGGTTTTTCGAACGTTGAATTAATAGTGCTTTGGTCGGGACCAATGTAATATTGTCCGTTAAGAGAAGTTGCACTGTATTATCAAAGGTGATTTACAGGAGAAAAAGGTCTGCCCCCTCCAGCGGTGCGATCTGTCTCTTCTCCAGGTTCAGTTTCTCATGAATGCAGTGTGATTTGCTTTCTTTTGGTCCAGTTCTTTAGAGTAGTATGATTTGTCTCCTGTTCCAACACCTTAGCTCCTCCGTGATAATCCGTCTCTGTGCTAGGTCTTACGGTGACTGTGTTGTTATTTCTGACCCAGGTCTTGAGCAAGTATCAATGTTTTGATTCTTACCAGGACAAGATTGATAAGTCACGGTCTCCTGAATGCAAATTTTGCGCCGAAGCGGAAAATGCCGCCTACCACACATTTTCTGCCTGCGTTAGATGGGATATGCAGCGCGGCCTTCTCATCAAAGAAATAGGAGAGCTCTCTCCGAATAGTAAGTCGGGAAGATGCTTAGATCAGTTGACAAGTGGAACCATATAGCATATTACGTTCGGGCAATCCTAAAAGTGGAAAATACCAACTGAAAAGAGGGGAGGAGTCACTTTTCTAGCAATCGCTCTCCCTTGCGCTTGAAAGGGGATCCCTACAACTATATGTTACCTTGAGGTATTGAAAAATGAGGCTAAGCCCGAAGTAATTTATCAAACCGCTCCAGACTTCTCAGGTTTTTGGGAGTCTAGACAAACACGCCCTTGTGCCCTACACTCGTCTTAAACGGCCTTACCTCCTTACTACCAAAAAATAGTTGCCAAGGATTTCTCAACTTTTCCTAGCCTCCCACATGGCCATTGCCGAGGTTTAACCGAATGATGAACCTTTCTTGACTTTCAAAGCTACTGCCTCGTCAATGCTAACGGGGAGAACCTGATCATACTTTACTGGCCTCGCGCATACAACCTTACATTCTTCATGCAGATGCTATTATTTGCAGTCATGTAGAAGCAGAGCAGCCAGCAGATCATCGTTTACTAGTTTGCACATCATCAAAAGATTTTTGCTATCAGTTTAGTGCACCATTCTAATGTTCTTATGTAATTAAAAACTACTCGACCCTATTTAAAAACAAGTTGGGTAAACAGACCTACGCTCATGTCAGAAGGGTTTTGTATTCAATTTTCAAAATGCAGTCACCAGATTGAATAAAGTCAAGAAGCATGTCAATGACGATTTTATTGGAGAAACTATGAAATTCGAAGATCATACTATTATTAACAAAGTTGAAAGAATTTAGACTTGAGGTTTTTGTTATTGTTATACTCATAAATATCTCCCTTGATAATTATTTCAGATGTCCATTCGCGAGGGAGGAAACAAATTTTTCATGTATTTCCCCCCTGTGCCCCCACTGAAGCAAAAACTGACAGTTTAAGAACTGTTTTGAAAAGCTCCCATGAAAACTTTCATTTCATACTCATATTGGCTACGTTTGATGAATTTTATTTCAGGGGCCACTCTCCTGTACTGTTATCATCGATTAATAGCCAATTTTTTCGAATCCTAGAGTTGTTGCAAAGCCCTTTTGCTAGAAGCTCCCTCCCGCCTCCTTGACTTGTTTCACTTATGAGTATTAATTGTAGGTACTCAGCTTCAGTCATTCATTAAATTGAATCAAGTGTTCAAAGCATGCACCTTAAACGTTGAAGTTGGGAAAAAATAATTCAACATTATTCAATCTTCGCATTTAAAACAGCCACTATTTTGTTTTACGATTACTGATACCACTAGCTGAACTGATTCTCAAAGTTATTCATGGCACCTATCATTCCTGAAATTTTCATGGAAATCCTAGCAAAACTGTAGTGTCTGAGTCGGTAAAAAGCGCATGTTGTTCCATAGCCATATGTTGCCATAGTAATACATGCAGCGCATATTTTCCATAGTAATACAGGAAAATTCAAACCGCTATAACTTCGCAAAATATGATTCAATCTTTATGAAACTTGCAGGGTTAATCAATCTTATAAATAGACATCTGTGTACTGAATTTCATTGAATTTAAGGGTACCGTTAAGATTTTATTCAAGAAAACATAAAATCGATAAATCATACTATTACTAACAAAGTTGAGTGAATTATGACTTCTCACGTATTTGTTGTTGTTGTACTCATCTAGGCCTACATTCTTGATTTTTTTTCAGATTTTTCGGATCACAGGTGTCCAATCGCGAGGGGGGGGGGACACAAATTTTTCGTGTATTTCCCCTCCCTGTGCGCCCCTCGAAGCAAACTTTGCCAAACTAAGACCTGTTTTGAAAAGTTCTCATCAAGACCTTTCATTTGATACCCATATCGGCTACCTTCAATGAAATTTTTTTTTTCGGGGGGTCACTCCCCTACATGGGGAGACCCCCCTTAAATACCTTATAAAATTTTTTAGTAGTTGAACTTTGAAGAGATCACCACTTTACACCTACATACAAAATTTGATGCTTCTAGCTTAAGTAGTTTCCGAGAAAAACTGCTGTGACACACGGACGAACGGACGGACGGACGGACAGACAGACGGACGGACAGACGGACAGATAGGACGCGATTTTAGAAGGGTTTTGTAAAATTATTTTACAAAACCCTAAAAAGTGCGCAATAAGATCTTATGTACTTTCAAATTTCCCATTCTTGTCCTGTAAATAGGGTAAACAATGTCTTCTTCATTTGGCAAATGACCATGTAGAAGACTGCGCGGACCCAATGTATGCTCGAAGTTGTATGTCTTTACTTACAACTTTGGGAATCTTTTTCGTATGTTTGTGGTTTGTGGAAACATTTATTGAAACCCGAATTTTTAAAGGGTAATCGCTTTTAATTTACCTAGAAAGTTTGGTGTATTCAGCTGAGATACTTTCGGAGAAAAGCTGCTGTAACACAGATGGACAGATAAAACCAATTTCAATGGGGTTTTGTAAGTAGAACAAAACCCTTAAAATAAGATGGGAATCGTGTGGATGATTCAAAATATATTTTTATCTCATTCCATTTTTCCTTGCTCACGTTGGGGTCATTCTTTTTATAAGACTTGGCGATGAAAATGTCTTCATTAACTCTTTCTATATGGTTGTTTTTAATATCTTTGCCAGCGAGTTAAGCAGATAGTGCATAGTGAAACCGATGAAAATGGATGTCGCAATTGAGGGATCTGTAACGAGATGATCGGATGCAAGTGAACAATGTTGTAACGAGATGATCGGATATAAGTGAACAATTCACTGGCAAATAGGAGTAGAGGGAGTCATGACGACTGATGCACTCACTGTAGGGGAATAGACTCCTCAGTGAAACAGAGAAGATGTAGAAAGATATATTAATTAAGCTAAAAGCAAACTTGAAAGAGGGTCTGCTTTAACATCGTCACAGCAAATCTCACCCTATTGCGACATTCTTCTTCTTCTTAGCACTACAGTCCCTTTCGAGCCTTCGCTTCCTGCAAATAGCGCCTCCAACTGTCTCGACCCATTTACCGCGTCCTCCAATTCCGAAATCCGAGCAGCGATGAATTGTCTTCGTCGATCGAGTCAGACCAGCGTTTCCTCGGTTTCCCCACTGGTCTCCGGCCTTCAGTTCTCCCAACGAATACCTTTTTGTGTATCCGTTGTTCGTCCATACAATGCACGTAGCCAGCCCATTGCAGCTTCCGCAGTCTTATAATCGTTGAGACCTCCGGTTCGTCCAAAATTATACAACTCATGGTTGTATCGAATTTGCCATTGGTCTCCGTCTAGCTTCGCTCCGATTATTCGCCTCAAGACCCGTCGGTCAAAGGCGTTCAATATATTTGCGTATGCTTGAATTATGGTCCATGTTTCACACCCATAGCATAACACAGGTCTTATCACAGATTTTTATACTTCTCGGCATTTAACGTCACATTATTGGGGAACCAGTAAACCCAATGTGCGACCCCGAGAGCATTTACTACCATTTAATTGGGGGTTTGGGCTATGGGTTGGGGAAACAAGGGGTTCCCTCTTCCTTTCTCATACGTGCTTGGGACCGTCTACGGCGGACATTCAGGGAGATGAAATTCTTACAGGGCCATTTAGTCAGAAACTGAAACGAGGAAAAAACTTTGGCTTATCGAAGATTCTCGTCACTAACGCGAGCCTCATCCTTGATAAAGAATTGTAAGACGCTTCCATGCATGCGATAATGCGCCACGGTTCTGTATGAGACGAAACAGTTTCACTGCGATCCTTAGTCGATTTCGCGTCCTTAATATGACTAATTTATGGTGTTTGGTGATTTTACTGGATAACAAGTAATTCCAATACAACTGTCATAACACGGTAACCACTGCAGTTCCAGATATTGAAAAATGGCAGAGGATTACCTCTGCCCGGGGTGGCTACTGGGGCCGGCTAGCGCTGAATCGTATTGTGGGTGGTTCTGGGGTATCCTCTGTCCATGCTGGGCCACCTCACAAAAAAATATCACCAGTGGAGAGGAAGGGAAAATAGGAGTCTATTTTGAGAAATGAAACAAAAAAGAGTTTTAGTTATAATCATACATGACCATATATTTTGACTTCATTAGCATATATAATACAATTAGATACATGTAACCTCATACCAACAGCCCAAAGCAATAACTAAAAATGCAATGAATATTAATTCACGTAAAAAAAATTTAAGAGGTAGTGATAAAAAAAATTAAAAAGATTGAGATGATTAACAATTAACTCAAGGATGAAATATTTAGTAAACAATTTCAGTAATAATAAATATGAACAAGATTTTCTTTTACTTACCCCTTTTTTTGTTGAAGAGCGCTCTGCAACTTTTGGGAGGAGGCATTAAATCTTCGGTAGTTAAATTATTATACAAAAAAATGAATAAAATGAAAAAAAACGGACCAAGTTACAAGAAAAAAACACGCATCCGCCGCTCCTTGAAGTTGTGCTCATAAAGGTATACGCTGTATATGAATATGTTAAGCCTAGCGTAAAACATGGAAGGACAGTCCAGGGAACACTGATTTGGAACTAATTAAACTGACGTGTTGTTCTAAGTTTTATATTATTGACTTTCACTGTGACCTAACAAACGGACCCCATTGTTTCATTTGAATTCCGAACAGTACCGAAGGCGCACACTCGGCCGGGGAACAAGAGTAAGTTCACTGGTGGAGGCAACTGTAACGGAAGCGACCAGCTGCCCAACCGCACCATTGACCCACGCAACCACACTGCGATGTAACGGACGATAATCACATTAACTCAGTTCGCGCATATTCTAAAAAGAAATTGTTCCAAATACTCTTATCTGTGCATCGAAGGGTTAACAAACTACCCGCAACTGACGCCTCGCTTGTAGTTTTCTGAAAAAAGGATGAGCTTTTCGCACTAATAATCAACACTTGATCGCGGTGCCATTAATTATAAACCTCCCAGTCCAACTCACTACAATTGCAAGCGTTCCAACGGGACATTTGCACGAATCGTTCACTTGCTGTGACTTTGCCAGTAATTTGGTCCAGAAGACTTTTTAGAATCGGACACCGATTCGATTTTTCTCCCAACTTTACCTTTGCACATTCACTCGAAGGTAGAAATCTACTTTTCGGATTCTGTCCGCTAGACACTCTCCTACCACTTGACTTAACGTTTGGTCCCAACCAGACTCTAGCTACCATCCGATTGCCCCTAATGATCTCTTCGACCTGACAAACTCTTTATTCTTAAAAAATTCGCTGCCGCCACTTCCCGTTACTGCTGAATTTGTTTGAGCTCAACATACTCGGAACCCATTCCTTCAGTTTAATCTTTTCATCTTTATCAAATAAAACATTTCCAATTGCATGCCAGCTGATTTGCACATAGTTATGATGATACAAAGCGCCATCATATCTATATACAAACCATCATCCGCTCAGAAATGCTGCTATTTAACGAAAATTGAAAAGATCTTTGCCCGCGAGTGAACTCGAACTCACTATCTCAATGAACCCCAGATTGGGAGTTCAGCATGGTACCACCTACACTACGCAAGCGTTGATGTTAGGAAGGTGATTAATCGCAACATTTGCTAACATTCTCTTCGCCCACTAAAGATTGTACGATCAAGTTCCAATTGATGCCATGCGATAAAATGCTTGCATCAATAACATTGTAATGGGCAAATTGTTATACGTTTGAGCTGGTACAAGCGTCATAAAGGACTTAGATGGCATTGATTACTTTAAAGTTTTTGTCGCATTGTAATGAATGAATGGGAACAACAAGCACTATAGGGGAAAATTGAATTTGCTACTGGTGAGAGGAAAGTTAAGTTTTTTTTGCTAAAGAAATAAAATACAATGAAAAAATTGAAATTTATTTAATGGATGCGAAGAGTTATGATTTTTTGTCAATAGAAATAATAGGGAAATTGTCAAGTGTGATAACAGGGAATTAAGGAAGGGAAATTGATTAAATATTTTACAAGAAATGTGTGTCCCAGGAATTTAGAACTTGATAAGAATGAAGTTGGGTTAACTGAACAAGAGATAGCATCAATCAGCTCTGATGTTACAAAGACGTAGGAATATTCAAGAAGTTTCTTCATTTTCATCAGCATTAATAATTGGTATTGGACTGTTATACTGGTCTTCTTCTTCTTCTTAGCACTACAGCCCCTTTCGGGCCTTCGCTTCCTGTTATACTGGTCTTAGGCTTTTCAATAATTTGTAGGCATGTGCTTTATTATTTGCTCAGGCCTCCTTAATACTTCTAATTCTACTCTTATTTCTAATCATCGTTTGATTTAAATAAAATCAATTGCGTCCCCATTAAAAAAAAGATAAAATTTTGGAATATAAAATTTTGTTGGTTTGGTAAAAGTTGTTCATTGATTCACAAACAATCCACTTGTAAACCATTATACATAAAATTTACAAACTTTTCATAAAATTTTATAAAATCCTTTAAAGTTAACTTAATATAGAAAGCTTAGCAAAGGTTCAACAGATAAACAGATTGATATAACCTTTAATACATACTTTTCGCCGTAGGCGTGTTATATAAATTAATTTTATTTAAAAAAATTTGAAATTCTATAATAGTTTTCATTTCAATCTTGCAGGTGCATGAATATTTACGAGCTAAATTATGTTCTCTGTACGAGAATGATTGTATCTTCGATAAATTCGAATGCTGCTGGAACGGAAACGATACAGCAATTATGACCGGAAGTTATAATAATTTCTTTAGAGTATTTGATCGTAATGCGAAAAAAGATGTGACGTTAGAAGCATCAAGAGATATTATAAAACCGAAGACAGTTTTAAAGCCACGTAAAGTATGCACTGGTGGAAAGCGCAAAAAAGATGAAATTAGTGTTGATTGTCTCGATTTTAATAAGAAAATTCTACACACGGCCTGGCATCCATTAGAAAACATAATAGCAGTTGCAGCTACAAATAATTTATTTATATTTCAGGATAAATTTTAGCTAACAGTGTTGTTATTATTAATATTAACTTCCCTTCTATATAACACATACAAATCTGTTTAATTACAATTCGTTCTTTTTGTTTTTAGTTTCCGAGAATTGATTTAATCGAAAAGATAAAGAATTGTTTATAAAGATACATACTATGAAAAATCAGCAGAAAGTAATGAGAATAATGATAATACACGGCAAAAAATACCAAACAATTAGTTTTTATTCATTTCAGTGTTCCGATTGCTAAAAACAAGTCCAAGAGTAAATGAACAAATGTAATGAGAACATCATCCAAAATACTTTTTAGCCTCGATATTGCGTAACACTCATTCAAACAAAAATTTTATCAATCTAATCGGTTTCGAGACCAAATAGCTGCAAAGCAATATCCGCAAGGTGTTACTATGATTTGTTCATTTACTCTCAATCTACTAATTGTCGAGTGAAACACAAAAGTGAAAGTCAATATGTAAAAAATAATTTATAACTTATTGATAGTGAGAAAGATACAAATTATAAAAGATTAAACAAAAACTAAAACTCTCGTTTTAAGTTAAATAAGATTTACCTAATTAATTTATACGCAAAAATTGCATACACACGCATACTACTCCCAAATTTACATAAAAGCAAAAAAACGAATAAATTCAAAATGAAATACTGCAAATAACGACACACACACACACACATAAACACTGAGAATATAAATAAAGCAACACTATCTTATACATAAATTAAAATTAATTTGAAATTTTAGTTGTAAACTAATTGTGTAAAGTTCTCTTGTTTATATAAATAATTTACTTTTATTACATTTAGTGACAACTCTGTAGTTTCGTATCATATATATAGTTTCATTTTTTCGTTTAGAAATTTATAGCCTACTTTTTCTAGGAGACATCCACCAGGTTAAATGATAAAGTAAAAAATTCTCTTTTGTTAAATACATACATAATAATGAACAAATGAATGAAAATGGTAATAACAAAAAGGATATATTTGATTGCAGATGAACACAATTATTGTTGCTCATTATTCTTCTCTGTTTTTTGTTCTGTTCTCAATTAGATCTAAAGTTGCTGGTGTAATTTCGAATATCGGGAAGTAGATACACAAATTAAGTCTAAATAAAAAGGAAAATACATCCAACAACAATGAAAGTACATAATAGAAAAAGAATTGCTGCTAAGATCCAATGGCCATATCCTTTATTTTCAAATAATTGCAAGATTTTTTATAAATATAAAATTTCCTTAAGTAATTTTGAAGAGTTTATTTCTTTTGAATTTTGAGCTGTTTTATAATGACGTTTCTTCTATTCATTTAGGATGGATAACTTGCTAAACATAAGTTGCTAGTTATTATAGTTCGATTTTATGAAACTCGTGAATTATCGAATCCGTACAAATTTTATTCATATAAGCAATGAAGTAGAGCTACTAAAGAGAGAGCACTAAACTGAGTTTATTTTATAAGATTTGGCCATTTATAGAACGTTAATGCGGACTTTTGAAACGATATTTACGATTTCCAAAGTAATTATACTCATGGTGCAAAAATTTTAATTTCTTTTCATATGAATCTTCATTCTGACAATGAGTAATCAATACTGGTTTTCGCGAAACTTAACACTTTCTCTTCGGTTTTATCTCGTTTATTTTCGAAGACACACATAACTACTATAGGATCAGCTTATCGCTTCAACTAAAGAAAACACTCGGGTTTAGATCAAACTTAAAATGGTTCAATTTGCGAATTATTAATTAGACACACAGAAGTCAACTGGCATCGACGGATAATACGTAAATTCTTGACTCTTTTCTCTACTGTATGGTTGCTTTGTTACTCGTTCCCTACATTCGGTGCTCCTGTGATGACATACGTCCTCGGATGTCTTCTTCGTCGTTGTGAACTTTATAGCCGCCATCGCCCTGGTCGTCTTCCACGCCGCTACTATTTCCGTCGTATGCCCACAACTTCATGTTATCGGCGGCCGATGACGTTTGCAAAGGTCCTTCGTGTTTGCCGATTTTGCGAACTGTATATCTGTCGTTCCGTAAGGCTCTCGCTACTTCGTATGGTCCCAAATACTTGCTGCTAATTTTAAACCCGGTTCTTGCTGAGTCCGACGAAAAGCTGTTGCCTTCTCGATAAACATTTGCGTCTTTTCTTTTCTTGTTAAAAACACGTCCGTTCTCCTCTTGAATTTTCTTGATACTCTCCTGGCCATCGCTGTTTTCGTCGAAGGCGTTGATCCATTCGTTTTCGACAAGCTCGCGAATATTTAGATCTTCACGAATACGCGCATGGGCTCCGAAACAAAATGGCGTCGTATCGATGCTTCTGTAGGGAGTTGTATTCAAAAACGGCTGGGACTAGCTCAGATATTTGTACCATTTTCCGGTTTCGGCGCAGACACCTTCGTAAGCAGCGGGATGAGCGTACCACGATCAGATACAATTCTTCTTGGATTTCAAAACGTCATGGACTGCTTCGTAAGCCGATCCAACACCTCAGCCTTCGTTGTCGATTTGGTTGCGTGTAAGCATTTAAATTTTGAAAAGCTGTCAATAACGACAAAGACATGTCGGTAACTTTTGCTTGTCGTCGCCAAAGGTCCCATATGATCGACGTGAAAAGTATCCGAAGGGACTTCACCCTTGTCGACGGGATTTAGACATCTCTCTTGTCGTCCTTGCTTCTTTTCTGCCTAACTAACACAGTTGCGAATCACTTTCTCGACTTTGGCACGAAGATTTGGCATCCAATAGTCTTTCTTCACGAGAGCCCCCGTTTTTGCTCACCGAGAAGTGACCTCTCTCGTGGGACATTTTGATAACCTGCGTCTGCATCCCTTTTGTAACTACAAGTTGTAGATTCCCGTCGCCATCTCGAAACAGCACGCTTCTGCGAACGATATAATCTCGAACTTCCTCTTGGTCTGTCGGCTCGAATATTCTTCGGATTTCTGCATCTTCCTGCTGAGCTTTTTTTAATCTCGGCAACAATCCCTCGTCGATCTCCTCGATTAGCATGCACGTCGGCAGCGGGTTGCGGCTAGGCGCGTCAACATGTGCCATGCTTTTGCCTGGACGCTCTCTTATTCATAATAAGAGCAAACGTGCGGCAAACAGTTTCAATTTTGAACGGAATTGGGAGTAAGTATATCCGGAACTTCTTGAGCGCTTTTACAATCACAAGTACCTACAGCTCATAGCTCAGGTAATTCTCTTTCGTCGGCGCCGTCTTACCGCTAGCATAATATACTGGGTGCAATGCCTTGTCTTCACTGTTCCTCTGAAGTAATATCGCCTCATAACCGTGCTTCGACGTATCGGTGTTAAATTCCGTATTTGTGCCTACGCAATACAGATTAAAAACTGGCTGACTCGTCAAAATAATCTTAAGACGCATAAGAACTTTCGGAAACTTCGGAACAGCTTCGATTTTTCTTTCGCTCGGGTTGACACGTCCATTTTCAATGATGTGACCCAAAAATTCTATTTTCGTCTGAAGGAATGCACATTTTTTTCCAGTTCACAATAAGGCTAGTCTCGGACGCAGTTTTCAATACACGCTTTACCTTCACTAGTCCGCTTTCATAATCTTCTGACGACACGATCAAGTCGCCCATGTACCTTCGCGAATAAGCTCCCGAAATGTGGCGTTAACAAATTTTTGCAAAACCTCTGGCGAGTTCCATAGACCGAATGGTACTCTCATAAATTCGAACGCATACTTCTGACTCGACTCGTCGACTGACACGTGGAAAACCCCGTTTTTCAAATCAAGAATGCTGAACATTTGCGCACCTTGCAGCTTGTCCAGCTGGTCTTCAATCAGCGGTAGGTGATACCTGTCTTTGATAATATTTGTATTCAGCCAACGAAATCTTTTTGAACCACCTTTTTTGCTACTAGGACAACCGGATTCGCATAATCCGAGACGGACTGTCAAATAATCCCGTCATCTATCCAATTGCTAATCTGAGCATTGACCAGCTCTCGCTCGTGCGGCGCCAATCGTCTCGCTCTTTGGTAAACAGGTTCAACGTCTTTCAGTGTCATTTCTACACCACGTCGCGAGTCTTTACCGGTTTGTAATCGTCGATGAGAACTTGAATAGCTTCTGTGTACTTTTCCTTCTGAATATTCGATAAATCATTACATTGATTATCCCTGGCTCTTCGTCGCACGCAGAAAAACTTTCGGCCGAAGGGTTGATTGTTGCTTTACCGTGCTTTATCGTCAAATCTATGCAATGCAAAAAATCGCGACCAATTAACGATTTATGCCTTAGCAAACCGTCGGAAATCATACGAATTAAAATCGAGTACGAGTTTCCATCAATCTCGGCGTCGGTCGAAATTCTCCCAACGTCGCGTTATTCTCCTTTCCAACCCCCTGAAATGAAATTGACTTATTCTCAAAACGCGGAGAGCCTAACTTCACATACTCGTTTGCATGCATAATCGTCAAGTCACTTCCTTTATCGAGCATAGCTTCGATCGGGGCACCATTAATCAAAACTTGCTTATCATACTCACTCAATTTCGCCTGGGTTACCGCGCAGCTACTCTTCGTCGCACCTTTCCTTCTGTTCTCACATTTCGGTGCGATATGCCCGTACTCGCCGCACGCGAAACATTTCGTTCCTTTATTTTTGTCGTACAATTAATACTGATATCGTCGCGTTGACCGCAGTTATAACAATTTTTCTTTACACCCCGTTCTTTAGTCTCGCTCTTACTGTTCGTCGCTTTGTCGTTCCTACGGTTACCGCCGCTCGCTTTGTTGTCTTGCTTCGCATTCGAGCTTGACGTAAAATTCCTGTCACGCAGCGATATCTCCTCGAACCCTCGCAGCAACGATTGCATCGAGTTGAATCCTTGTATACGAGGGTCATTCAATAAGTACTTAGCCTACAGAAAAAACACGAAAAATTTGGAAAGGTGGCGGTTTTTATTTCCACATAATCTCCTTCAAGCTCGATACAATTGGCTCAGCGATGCTCTAACTTTTTCAACCCGTCCAAAAAATACATTTTCTCGAGGGCTGCAAAATAGGCTTCCGTGGCGGCGATGACCTCATTCGACCCAAATCTTTTCCCGCCGAGTGATTTTTTCAGGTTTGGAAATAAAAAGCAGTCACAGGGGGCCAAATCTGGAGAGTACGGTGGATGGGGCAGCAATTCGTAGCGCAGTTCGACCAATTTGACCATGGCGACAGCGGAGGTGTGAGCCGGCGCGTTGTCGTGGTGGAACAGCACTTTTTTCTTCGCCAAGCGGGGCCGCTTTTTCTTCAATTCGACGTCAAATCGGTCAAATAAGTCTGCATAGTAGTGCCCCGTGATTGTTTTACCCTTCTCGAGGTAATCGATGTAGATCACATCTTGTGAATTCCAGAAAACGGTGGCCATCACCTTTCCGGCCGATCGAACAATCTTCGCCTTCTTCGGAGCACGTTCGCCGGGGGAAGTCCACGGTTTCGACTGTTCCTTGGTCTCTGGTGTGTACCAGTGAATCCATTTTCGGCGACGGTCACGAAACGACGCAAGAACGCCGGATTGCGCTGAAACAGCGCCAAACACGTCGCCGATGTGGTCTCACGGTTTTCCGGTGTGAGCAAACGCGGCACCCATCACGCCGACAGCTTTCTCATGCCCAGTTCTTCGTGTAGAATATGATGCACCGTTCCTTCTGCGATACCCACAGTTTCAGCTATCTCGCGAACCTTCAATCGACGGTCTGCCAACGCGACATTGTGGATTTTTTAACGACGTGCGGCCACGAACAAACTCGTTGTACCAATTCTTGACGGTCGCCATCGAAGGAGATGAGTCACCGTACACAGCATTCAAGCGATCTTTGATTTCACTGCGCGTTTTCCCTTCCAAACACAAGAATCTAATCACTGAACGAAATTGTTCTTTTTCCATTTTTGTACAACCGACCGACACGCTCGCTTCCAAAGGCTATCAAAACAAAACTAAAGAAGGGAATTGACTGAAACTTTGACAGTAGGCTACTAAAAGAATGTACTGCACGATGGTAAAACTCTCTTGTAATAGCAGCGCCATCGGGCGGTGAGGCTAAGTACTTGTTGAATGACCCTCGTACAGGCAACGTCGCGCAACTGAGTATCCGGAATCCTGTCGATAATGTAGCCGAGCACTTTGTCATCTTCCATGCTGAGATGATTCGCAAGAATTGTCTTCACATGCACATATCATGAAAAGTGTCGTTTTTTTTCATGTTCGCTCTCCGAATTTTCGTCGCACTGCAATGTTATTCGGACAATGATGGAACATCCTCTTCAATTCATTCAGAAGACATCCAGGGTTCAGCGCGATATATTCGGGCCTGGAATGCAACCAATCCACGGCTTTGCCCTTGAGTCGTGTCCTGATAAGAATTTTCATTGTCGAGTCGTGGAATTTTATGCTTCTTTCAAAAATATAACCTTCTCTCCCATGTTTCGTATGTCTTAGCTTGACTTAAGAAGACACTGAGCAGCTCCGCCAGCATCGTTATGTTTATGTTCGTCGTCGTAGATACTGCTTGAACTGGTCGTCCTTCCGTTGAGTTTCCTATATTATCGGCAACATGACCGTCACCGTCGTTTACAATCACCTCGTTGTTTCGATTCTGCACTCCACGCAACCATTCGATTTCACGATCGCGAGACAATGGACTCGTTATACCCCCGTACTCAAGTTTATTTTCTCGGTTTCACCATATTTTCCGTTGTTAGAATTGCCTAATTCAGTTATCCATTCCCTACTTGGATTGACAGTTATGAGTCTGTCTATTAGCTCGGCTTTATTTACCAATAAACTGAGCCCTTTATCCTTCAATATGTTGTTCCCTCCACTACTGAATCGATTTTCATTCAGGTTTGATTTAAAATAATATTCACATTGTTGAGTATTCATTCAAATGTATGACGTCTCTTAGTATGCTAAAGGAATAAGGGTCTTACACATGAGGCATTGTTTACAGAAATTATTTTACAAAGAATGCAACGTTCAAATCGTAAGTTGACTATACGATTTGTTTGGAGCTGTCTTCAGACCCATTTTATCCGTATAGAAATTCTTCAGCTCGCATGTGTATTGCAGTATGCTTTGAGATTATTTGTGGAAAAATACCTAACCCCACTATCCGCATACCAAAAACGCGTGGTAGGCATCGCCTGCATTCCCTGGAAAAAACAAACAACCAGGAGATTTTTCTTTTGCAGATAAGATTAAAAATACGTGAACCCGCTAAGAAGACCGTCGGGTAATAATCAGAATCGGCCTGCCTTCGATTGAGCCACGGTTCCAGGTTGCTGATGAGCCGGAAAGTCCACCTGCCCTGTATCTCGTTTAACCTAATTCTTCTGCCACAAAGCTCTGTTGTCTGGAGCAGCCTCTCGTTCCTGTGCTTCCTTCGTTCTTTACCTAAGGGTACATCTCGCAACAACTGGTCCACCAGCTCAATGATATTATGGTACACAGATGCAGCTCGAAAAGGTCTACGCCTACGCACTTCCGTTCGTCGCTTCCGGCACGGTCCCTTACTAACAGTGTTCGCTCAAATCTAGAAACCGTATAAGAGCACTAACTCCACTGCACTTCATTAGTAGGCGCCTCTTTTCGTAGCGGCTCTGCCAATATTATTGACCAGCCTGTGGGAAATATCCGGCCCTCACACGACCAGAAGAACGGTCTCTGATTTCGAGTACTGTGTACTGATGATGGTACTTTGAATAGTCCTCCATTACCCACTATTTCTACACCAAAGGCACAAAGGACTTTAAAACGAATGCAACATCAGGAATTGTTTCCTTACAGCAAGTCCAGCAAAAAGTGGGTGTCTTGCTAAAGTTCATAGCTACAAGTCCAGTTCACGCCGTCGTTTCTAGAATTTACTATCTTCTGGAATCGAGATGTGGCATTCTCCATTCAATAGCCTTTTTTATTGGCATTAAAGTCACTCCCAACGAGAATCTTGCACTTTATGTTCGAGTCGGTGTCCTCCAGTGCGTCAAGCCTGTTCTAAAATGATGGTATTAGCTCGCTCGGCGTGAGATAGACACTAAAGAATGTCATATATGAATATGATCTGCACAAAACAATCCCCCGTGCATTCCTCAACCCGGATTCGAGTGCTACCCCGCACGCAGATGGCAGTGCCACATTGGTCTTGAAACCATCCTGCCTCTTCTCTGTTACGACACTATTCTCAGTAGCAGATCAACTCCCTTGTCCCTTGCGACCTGATACAGCAGAACCTGGACGATTGCGCTGTAGTGCGGATTTATTTTTAAGACTCGTCTACTTAACCACAAGACACAGATCTTCGGGCTTCAGTTCATTTGATTTGCACATTTTGCATATGTGATTCTGCTATAATTCACCTTATCCTGCTAGTGCCACATTTGCAGCACAGGTTACTCTCCGGCCCTTTGCAGTTCGTTAAAATGTGCCCAAAGACATGGCGTTTAAGCATTGAGTAAGGACCGCCCTCCGCCATATTATTATAATTTCCTAGCCAACTTTAATATTTTTCTTGATCATGAGTTGCGCGGTAATCTTTTCATCCTGAAGCTGTTTGCCCCTGGGAAATTTTGTATTATAGTATCTTCTGCTACAAATTCGATATCCCCTATTTCTATCAAAGCCATTGTTGGCACAGCTTTAGATTAGGGATGCGACATTGACCGAACAGATCGATGATTATTTCCGAAGCATCGATATTATAAATACATCGTCTAAAAACATTGATGTTTAAAACACTCAACTATTTCTAAATATTTCACACAAATACGTATGTACTTATAAGATAATATGATTATCGATATTAGGTAATTATTATTTTTATTTAATTTACAACCCCTAATATTTTTTATTTGCAGATTGGAGAAAGGGTAGTTTGTTAACTTTTTCTCATTTAAGTCTACTTTTTCTCGCTGACATTCTTCTCACTTAAAGAAAAAACTCTTTTTGATGGGACCGATGTTGCTATTACTGACAAGTATTTAGCAGCAGCTTTGCCAAAAGCAAGTTTTTAACATTATAATTCACAAGATAAAATTTGAGAGCGTTATTTGTAAGTTTAAGAAGTGAACTCTTGAAATAAATAGAACGTTCAGCTTGCAGGCTACCTGTGTCAAAATCATCCAAAAGCTTTGATCTCTTTCTAACATTCAAATTATCTTCTACCATCTTGTGATGATCTTCCCAAAAGTCATCTTTAAAGCAAAATAAATGTTAATAAATAAATTACGTTAAAATCGCACTGTAAGTAGTGTCAACAGTCAGGGTTTAAACTAAAACTCGAGCACCAAGGTCCCCGATTATATGTCTTGCTTTATTCAAGGAGGAAGTTTTGACAGACATGCATTTAACAATTAAGATAGATGGTGTTGCCATAGTTCATATAGACGTTGGGTAGCAAAACATTTATGGATGACAGTCGGCCTCTAATGACAATAACTCGCCTCGAGTTAAATGGATATATCGAATTCCTCGGCTGCGTGATGATCGTAATCGTCATCGATCATCACCGAACTGAATGGTCGCTGTTTCTGATGTGCTTCGCTCTCTTCCACGACATATCGATCATGCCGCAGAACTCTCACCCATAGCTGGAATGGCCCTTTCCACCAAGACCAGATCTCCTTCCTTGTACTGTCTTGGTTTCTGATGTCTCTCGTCGAATCGCTTTTTCTACTAAAGTCCAGCCTCAGATATATTTTTGATCGCGTCTTCTCTCTTGTCTGTCATCGTTTTCTCATCCGAATTAGTATCCTGCACGGCTGCTAGAAGCCTGTTGCTGCTAACGTCCTTCACTGGGTAGTCGAAAACTTCGTCGTTGCACTCACTCGTGTATTTAGCGTCCATTGAAGCTGTCGTAGTTCGTCATCCCAGGTGTTCGGTTTAGCGCATGCCGTTTTAAGGTAAGCCAGTATCGACTAGTTGACTCGCTCGGCAATACATTCGCTCGAGGTGTTCGAGTTGCCGTTTTAATGTGGTTTATGTCGTTGACATTACAGTAATTCTCAAACATATGCGAGATAAACGCTGTTCCCCGATCGGTGACCACCACACGCGGGAGACCAAAAAACAATTGTCACCTGCTTCGAGGACAGGTTTCGATTTCATTGACCTTGTTGGATTGATGACCGTATACCGAGTTACCGCATCTATCATAACCAGCACTTACTCGTTTCCGCGGCGACTTCTAATAAAGGACCAACGTGATCCATATAGACTATTCCAAATGGTAATCGGAGAATGTCCATACCATGTAATCGACATTCCTTTATTCTCGGCTCTTCCTACGCATTCGAGGGAACCAAAACCTTCGTTTCATTCGCATCAGTGTATCATTGCCACCCGGATGTCCGGCGTCATTGTGACAGCTTCGCCACCCTCCAGCGTATGCCCTTCGGAACAACGAGCATTTTTTCCCCCTCTTTATCAACTCTGAAGAGACGGCTGTTCTTTATAGCATATTCCTTGCGAATTTGCTCCCGCTGCTCTGACTTTGCCTTCATCTCGAGAACGTCCATGATGTTTTTCACGTTTGAATTTTCAGTCGGTGGCTCCACAGGCGCTCGACTCAATGCGTCAACGTGAGGCATCTTTATTCCGGGACGAAACACAACCCGGTAACCGAACTCTTGCAGTTTCAAAAACCATCTCGCCACTCGCGGAATGAGAGGCTTCGTCGCTTTTAGACTGGCAATGGCTTGGCAATCAGTTACTATTTCGAACTCCTTTCCCAACAAGTACATTCGGAATCGTTCACACGCGTCGACGATCGCGAGCACCTCCAGCTCGTAGCTATGGTATCGGCTCTCCAGCGAATTGCTCCGACGGCTATAGTACGCAACGGGATTCATCTGTCTCGATCCATTTTTCTGCAACAAGATGCCTGCAAGGCCCACGAAGCTCGCATCGGTGTGCAACTGATGCTGTGATGACTAGGGTGGGTGCCTCAGTCAACAACCTCACCAGCTGTTGATGTGCCTCCTCGCATTCGGTCGACCAGTTGAATAGCACATCCTTTTTTAAAAATCGCGTTAGTGGCACGGCTATGATGGCATAATTCGGAATAAATTTCCTAAAGAAGCCGGAGAGCCCAAGGAAACGTCTAATCTCGGTAGCATTCTGTTGACTAGGGAATTGTTGCACCGTTTTTATCTTCCCGGGCCTGATTCCTTCAGCCGTTCGTTCATGTCCAAGGAACTCCACTGTGTTCTGGAAAAATGAACACTTGGACTTGCGCAACGTCAGTCCTTCGCGTTTTATGACTTCTAGGAATTCCTTCAAGTACTGCAGCCCCTGCTTAACAGTCTCAGACGGAATTATGACCTCGTCCACATAGCTTATCGCCTTGCCATTCATCGATGCTATGAGCCTCGCCATAAGTCGTTGAAAATTACTCGGGGCATTTCGAAACCCAAACGGCATTCAATTTAATTCGACGTGGCCATGGTGAGTTATGAACGCTGCGTACTGTTTGGCCTCCTCCGCTATCTCCAACTGGTAATAACCAGACATCATGTCAAGCACGTTGAAGTAGTTTTTCCCCGCCAGCGTTGACAAACGGTAGTCGACCACAGGCATGGACCATGGTTCTTTTTGGGTGAGCACGGTTAGCTCACGGAAATTAACAGAGTCTGTCTTCGCCATTCGGCTTCCGCACGAAGACAATTGTTGAAGCATACAGCGACATCGACGGGCGGATTATGTCAAGTAGCAGTAGCTCGTTCGCGATGCTTTTGATTATTTTCTGTTTAGGGATGGGAACACGGTACGGTTTTTTATTTACCGGAATGTCTTGGCGTCAAAACAATGTTCATTTTCATGATACTACACTTTACGAGGTCCTTCAACCTTTCCGCGGAACAGCCACGATATTCATGTAGTAACGCCTCGACTCGCTGTTTTACGAACTTGCTGAAAGTTTCATTGCTATATTTTCGCACGCATTATTAATTATATAACATTTGCCCTTGTCGATCACCGTGGCCACGCGAAAGTAAATCGGTACTAATAATGATATTATACACCGAGGTTGGGTTGTCTATTATCATGAAGTCACACACAAATTGCTGCTCGTCAATCGTGACGGTTAATGTTTTCGTTTCGCGGCACTCCCATCCGTCCACCGGCGATTCGTATCATCGTCTTGTTGCACGGCTTAACTGTAACGACACATTGATCCACGATGTTCCGTTTTATAAATGAGTGGCAACTGCCCGAGTCTATAAGCGCTTTGCACACGATATCGTTCACGGTGATGGTCTTCACCAGATGGTTCACTGATGGAGTTCACAGAATTGTCATTTTTCTTTTTCCCCGGCGGTTTAGGGCAATCGCGTGAAATGTGTCCACGATCGTGACAATTAAAACATACCGGGCCACCTTTATCGTGAGTTATCACTTTTTGCACGGAAATGTTTTTGTCCCCTGTTGGACAATTTACGACACTAGTCTTACTGTCAACCACAGCGCATGACTCGTTGCCCAAAAACGATTGTAACAGATCAGCATTTTGCGGAAAACACATGACCGACAATATCCGACGCATATTATCGTCCGTCAGCCCATTAATCATATAGCGGATTAAAGACTGGTCGTCGACACCACCGTGGCGTCCCAACGATAGCATTCGATAATAGTACTCCACCATCGATTCAGCCTTCAACTTTTCGCCTTCATTAATTTCATATGCACATCGGCGGCACTTCTGTGAAGCGGAAAATCTGCCAACAAAACCATGCGGAATTCCATCCATGTACGAAACACTGGTTGCGCGTTAGCCCACATCTTCGCCGTGCACTTAAGTTTGGCTATGTTTCACTTTGTTTACCTCTGATCCTAACAATGCCTATTCCTTTCACAGGTAATGCGCGACCATCAGCTAACATAACTGTTCCTTTATCGGTCTCATGCAATTCGTGAAAGTATTCTTTATTATTACACATATGTGCTGAGGCACTACTATCAATAATCCATTCGCTGCTGGCTGAACAGCTAACAAGAGCGTTGACACACACCAGACTACAATCACCAAAATCCGACTGCGACTTCTGCACTGTATTTGTTTGAGACTTCTCCAAGTTTTTCTTTTTCCATCTCAAATACTTCTTCAATACTTCTGTTTTTAAATGTCCAAATTTCTTGCAGAAGAAACACTACTTCATTTCCTATATATTTTGCTTGTAATGCAATATTCTTTTGTATTCTTCTACAAGTTTGGTTTTTACATTGTAGTCGTTAAATCAGACTCCGGTGTAAACTCCAAAGCCATAAGCAATGTATAGTACTGTAGCTATCGGGCAAGCAACTCAGGTACATAGTAACAGTCAGCTAGCGGCTCCTACAATGTTGTCCACTCGTCGATGATTTCGTCCATGGAGTTTGAATGCAGCAACATGTCACCATCTTCCTGAAACGTGAGACGACATAATTTACGAAGAAGTTATACTTTATTTTACAACGTTGCTTTCTCATGGAAGGCTATCAGAGTATTCCACATGTTGTCTCTTTCCATTTCATGTGAGTGAGCTGGTCATCCTCAACGGAAAAAACGATGTGCACTCGTGCTTTATCGTCTTTCGAAATCTACGTGTTGGTAACTGTATCGGGCTTCGGATCTCACACAACCACCCAGAGCTCATCCCGTTTTAGAAGTAGCTCCAATTTGAATTTCCAAGTAGGATAATTCGTGTTGTTGAGTTTCGTTATACGGATCGACTCTGCCGTGCCGAATTTTTCACTTTTCACGACTATAAAACAAAACACTAATGCACGGACCTTCTGTTTCTGGTTCAAATGTTCTACAGTGACATTAGTAGAGGCATAAATTTCGGATTTCAAGAGGCTCCATATATTTTCAATAGGAGTCAGGTCGGGGGGACTACCAGGCCATGGAAGAACAAGGATACTTCCGACCAGGGTTCGCCAAAATAAAAAAATCCGATATTTGATATACATCCGATATATATCACGTTTACAAAAAGTGAGCATTTTTCAGTCTGTAATTTATTTGAAACTGTCAAAATGGAAAAATAATAAAAAATAAAAATCCATGCACACCACCCCTTAAAGCACAACCTAAGCTCCACAAACCCAATATTCCTATCCGTCCTGCCGTCAACTACCGCCCAGCTCCTGCATACCAATTAGCACGGTACTTGGCAACGATAATGGCTGATGTCATGCACCTTGACGACAAATACGCATTAAAGAACAGCCGCGAGCTAGCAAATTCTACCACTTCTTTAAAATTGACTGAAAATTGTCGACTTTTATCATTAGACATCACCAACCTCTATACGTCTATCCCTGTCGATGAAACACTGGCCATACTAAAAGAAAAACTTTCATTCAACAACAGCCGACGATTCACAGATCAAATACTCAATCTCATAAAGACCACAATCAAACAGAACTATTTTAAGTTCAATAGCAACACATACATTGCCAAAGACGGTCTGGGTATGGGACATCCAATGTCCTCAATAATGTCAGAAATATTCTTACAATCTTTGGAAGAAGTCTTTATACCCAAAGTTGTCAAAAGATTCAATGTAATTTTTTACAGACGATATGTGGATGACTGTTTCATTGTTATTGACTCACAAGAAAATAAACAAGACGAACTGCTTACCTATATGAATGAAATTCACCCGAATATAAAGTTCACTATGGAAAAAGAAACAAACGGACAACTCAACTATATGGACCTAACTGTGACACGCGAACAAACACGATTGGACTACAAAATATACAGAAAACCAACCACAACTGATCATACCATACATGAAACATCTAACCATACCCGCACAGCATAAGCTAGTAGCGTACAGATCAATGGTGCAGAGGCTTCACTCCATCCCCATGACTCCTACTAACTACTCCAACGAACTAAACAACATTTATAGAATAGCTAATAATAACGGATACAAACAATGCGACATTGACAAACTTGTCACACAGTACAAACAAAAACAGGAACGCCAACCGACTGAAACTCATAAGAACGACCAATAGTGGGTATCGTTAACATACGTAGGCAAAGAGACATACAAGCTATCAAACTTCCTTTGGAAATACAAATTGCAAACTGCATTCAAAACGAACAAAAACATTGGAAACAAACTGACACATCGGTATACAGCGGCATATACAAACTGACATGCAAGGACTGCAACATGGTGTATATAGGGAGGACAACACGAAAACTAACGACAAGATACAAAGAGCACCTACGATCTTTCTTATACAACAAGGCAGCCTCCAATTATGCGACGCACCTACAAAACCACGCACATGAGCCTGACGCTATGACAAACTCTATGAAATTGCTACACAAACAAAGCAAAGGACCGAGACTTGACATCCTAGAAAGGCTTGAAATTTATAAACATAGAAAGATAGACGGTGACATTATCAACGAACAACTTGTTACCAATTCCGACGCAATTTTCTCAGTCCTAGACCACACTCTTAGACGAAAACGGGAACGAGATGAAACAGAACAAACGGACAGCCAACAAGCAAAAAAACAAAAACATAATATCCCTCTATCTGGTATAATTTAGCACTTGAGTAATTTACTTCCTGACCTCATTACCTATCCACTGATTACCCATCCGCTAATTACCCATTCGCTAATTACCCATCCTACGACTATATAAAGTCGTTCCTTTCAACACATCCTTTAGACGCTGAAGATGACTCAGAGTAGTCGAAACGCGTCTGCTCACACAACTAAGCAAGGCCCGACGGCTTTTAAAGAAAAAATAAGTCTGAATTTTTTACTTTTTATTTGTAAAGTAACAAAGACGTGAGTAAAAATTTGATTGATCAATTAAAATCAGGGTCAATTTTCAGGCACAGATCTATAAGTGGTACATCATCGTCTGACCCACTCAAATTGGCCTTCGAAATCTACGCCCAATATTTCTTCTTGCATTTCTGTATTCGCATTGGATTCCCAAACCTAGTCCATATTGTATGAAGGAACCGTACGACAAATTATCTTATGGGAATGGTTGAAAGTCTTGAAGATTTGGGCTTCCTCGATTCCTAATCGGTTATGTATCTTCGACTGCACAAGACCGAAGGTAGAGAAAAGTCTTTCGAGACCAGCTGTTGATGCTACTCCTGACAGTAATTGTTCACATAGTGTTTGAAATCTTTCTTTACCATCCCAGTTGAGCCATCGATTATCGTTTGTGTTCATATTTAGGAGCTTCCTTCATTCTAAAGGTTGAGTCTGTTTAAAATTTTCCCCAAAAAGATACTTAGGATTTCATGCCAATAGGCATGAAATCGGGCGGCATTTCGGCAAAAACTTTATGTCTTTGTTCATTGGTCAAATTTTTGCCCAGAAATCGGTGATCCAACATATTAGCCAAAAAATGAACAGACTCTAATGCCATGTCATGTCGATACCGAAATAAATTCTTGGCTTCTAATGTTTCATTTTCTAAATCCTTTTCTAGCCGGTGCCACCGATATTGTTGTTCCATTTCTTTGGGCTCTGTCTGAGGCTCTAGCTATTGGATCCAAGCGTGACAAGAGCTGAATTGCATTGCTTGTGATTTATGCATCATTTACGATATCGAGTATGTTTTTGTCACCTTCATTTTTATTATTTTGGCATATTTGTACCAATATTCCTCGATTATCAAGGTAAGAGCTAATACAGTCTCTCGTTGTATTCCATCGAACGGTTATGGGCATTACCAACTTTTTACCACCGGCAGCAAATATTTGATCACCTTAATTATGTTTCCAGAAACGCCTTTGATTTCCACATCTTGCGCTAGCAGGTTTAGGATATGCGCACAACAACCATATTGATATATGCTATTACTATCTTTACATAATTCGTGTCATATTTTTTCGACGTTAGCTGCATTGTCGGTAACGAAGCTCTTAACAATCACTTTGAAGTTTTTGTGGTATTTGTAATTATATCCTTAGCAATTTCTTTTAAATAATCAGCAGGATGAGGATGGCCTTATGTATCGTTAGAATCAACTAGTATCGATTGTCCTTCGGGTGGAGTGAGGCTGCAACAAATTATAGGCTCATTGGGAACGTTAGACCAACCGTCCAAGGCAAAGATACGGCCTTGTCTTTTTGGAGGTATCAGCATAACTTTCTTCTAGGAGACGGCCTCCTATTTGACGAGATGTGAGAGGCTTATAGCGTGGAGGAAGTGCCATGTTCATTTCTTTAAACTTCAAGTAATCAGCGTGCAAAAACGGTATATTGGTGGCACAGAAAAAAGTTTGCGATCGCCAAATCAATTTTTTTTTCGCTTGGGATTCCGATGTAGCAATTAGTTTTTCTAATATGTTGAATGATGGTCCGCCAGTCGTTTTTTGCCACTGATTCGATTATGGCGTCATTTGATGTTGAGGGGTGGGTATCATGAACAGAATCTGAAGTTGGCACATATGAGCTAGAAGCCTATGACACTGGACAAATATTCACATGTTTCAATAGCCGCACATGAAATACAAAAGTAGGATTGTAGCATTAACCTTTTAAACTAGCAAAGCATTTCTTAGGTAGATATTAAATTGACACTATACTTGAGTTAACAATTGTCAAATGCTGGTCCGCGTGCACGTAAGTAAAATGGGGAGTCCCCGAACTTCTGATGAGGTAGCCATTCGGGGGAGAATAATCTAAATTTTCGTTTTTCTTTTAGTGTTGCCAGATGCTAGGCAGCAAATATCAATTAATATATATCCGCATAAATATCAAATGATATATACCGTGATATAAATCATGATATATATCCTCTGATATATAATATATAGGCAAACCCTGCTGCCGACATCAAATATATTTTGCACGTACTGGGCACCAACGCATAAAGGTGGCGCAGATTCCACTGCATCTCAAAAAATAGAAAAATGGAATTAATATGTCTTCCATGGCCTCCGAGTACTTAAGAGTATTCATTTTCCCCGTTGACGAAATACAGCGGTTCACAGCCATCTGCTGAAATGCAAGACTATAACATAACAACTAGTGATGCTTGAAAGTCCTCACAATATAGGCTTCATTGTATCGCTCATGTGGTCTTCTCCGAACGAACTGGTGACTTTCTGTTAGCGCTTCCAACCTGCATTCGTTGCTAAATACAATCTGAAAAAATCGAAATTCGAAAGTTTATGCTTTAAAGCGAGGAAAACAGCAGAAAATTATTAAAAGATGATAATTATCTTTCGAAAATCTGAAAAGCAACTATGTTGAAATGGCTTTGCAAATTCCGTTAATTTGATTTTTTTTATGGTCGCTTGGCATGTAAGCTCGCTTCTCTTAATCGTCTTCTGAGTCTCATCCACGATATAAATATTTCGTACGGACAGAAAACGGTTTTCACAGGTCTTCAGTAAAATTCTTCGGTCTGTTCGAGATACTCCTTTTCCGGCCAGAATTCTTTGGTTTGCTGTCAGTTTGCAAAGGACTCTCAATCACGATTTTATTGATTCGCATCACTGTTTGAGGAGAAACCTTCTCCATGCATGCGATTTCACGAAAAGTTGTTTGTCCTTAGTAACGCAGTTTTGGACGCTTTTTGTTGCAAAGATATATCTTTACACTTCGCCATGTTGTTTCAGTATCCGAGATTATAAAAAATAGACGAAACGATTCAGGTATCTAATTAACCACGAAAAAGGTGAAAATCTTTAGCTTTCACAAATCAACCACCTTTGCCTCCAAACACTTTTCACAAATCACGTACTTGTGCAGAACTAACGGCTTTGTAGTTTCCTAGTCGATTTACATAAGGATCACTTTCAATGTGATAACAGCCGTTAGGATGTACAATTAAAAATCAATTACTTGAAAGAATTTTAGATGACAGGGATTTTCCATAGCGCATAAACCCCTTCAGAATACTTACAGGCATAATTATAAAATGAAAACAATTTTGAAAAATTCATAAAAATGATGAGTGTTCCTAATATTTTGAACAAGGACTGTAGAATCAGAATGCATCGCAGCTGGGTGGACGGATCAACGGCCATAGCCTGGTACCGACCATATCAGCTTTTCAAGTGCTGATACATTTGATCAAGATAATGAGATACTCTAACTATCTCTAAGCGAAGGCCCGTAAGGACTGTAGTGCTAAATAAAAAAAAAATAATTTTGATTGCCCTCTTAAGATAGGGATGTGCTTGTTAGGAGATGCTCTTTATTCCTGCTCCACAAAGAACATCCTTACTCTGGGCCAGTCATAATTTTCTTTGGGAAGTGCACAAGTAGATATTAGGACCGATTCTCAACCGATGACAGAAGGTACTCTCATGCCATCCGATGCAATTTGAAAGTTTATTCTAGCTCTCGTTCGGCCCTTACTTGTAGTGCTGGGCGCTGTAAATTGGGGTTTTCTTTTCATCAATTTCAAGGCCATAATGGCTTTACTACCTCCATGGCTTCAGAAGACAACATAGCTCAGCGTAAGCTGAAATTGGCGGTATCTGATAAACCTGCGTAGTAAATGCAAAATTGGGGCTATTGTGAATAGCAGTATAGGAAATACAAGAGTAGATTCAATTAAAAGTATTATGAGGTTTATTTGAGTATAATATTATATTCGCTTTGGTGGTCGTTACAGTTGGGCTATTCACGTTAAACTGATCACTTCTAATGTGTCCTCGTAATCAAAACGAATATTCAGCGCGTCTATTGCGCTGTTTGTGTGTGTGTGTTTATCTATTGTGTCTCTAGCACTTCCCACAATATAATACCACACACGCTCGCTTAGACTTTTTGTCACTCTGCGCTAATTTGTACAACTCCGAATCATTCACTGCGTTGTTGGTGTTTTGTTTCGTTTACACTTTTCGTTAATACGTCAGCCGGCATTCGATAGATATTCTAATCCGATGCGCCCGTCTTATTCGTGATTTCTTATAAAATGAAGTCTCACATCAATGTGTTTTGTTAGCGAATGATGTTTGGTATTTTTTACCAAATTTATTGTGCTTTGATTGTCATTATATAATTTGAAATCATCAAATTTTTCGCCGACGTCGTTTAATAGCCCACGCAAGTATAGCGCTTCTTTCGTGGCTTCGGATAAGTACTTCGGACAAGTACTCTGCTTCTGTACTTGATAATGCAACCGTGCGCTGTTTGCGCGCTTCCCAGCTAGTCGCTGCGCCGGATAACAGAAATGCGTATCCTGAATATGACCTGTCATTTACGTCTCCGCCCCAGCCATCCTCAACTAGTCCGTATAGCTCTTACTCTGTCTTTTAGTATATTATACCGTGAATTTTTGTCCCTTTTAGATATTTTAATAACCTCTTTTCCGCTGGCCAATGTTTTTCATCGTAATTTGAATTAAATAGACTTAAGAAATCCACTGTATACGTGTCGTGACCGAGAGATACATTAACGTGCCGATAAGTCTCTGATATGGGTATTTCCGCATATCCACTTCATTTATTTTTTCTGGTTTTTCGAACTTTGTGCTCAATTCCATTGGCGTCTTCCAATTTACTCACATCAATGTCTATTTTGCGTTTTATTCTGACTGGTTCGTCAACAAATCTAACGTCTCGACTCACAATTAATTTGCGCTTTTCTTGTGACAACAAACGATAGGCTTTCGATTCTGCCGAATAACCAACTAACATACACGTCGATGGTATCGAATCAAATTTATCTTTGTGTTCTTTTTCTAAAACGTACGCCTTTGTTCCGAATGTTTTCATATGAATTAATGTCGGTGTTTTACCTGTGCACTCGGTTTAAGGCACTTTCCCGTTTAGCGCTTTCGTTATTTTTTTTTGTGGTGGGGAGGTGAATGCCATTTATCCACAGAGTGTGGGACTCCCATGCGCGACTGGACTACCCACTAAACACCTCCCCTGTCAACCTGAGAACCCAGCATGGGACCGTTTGACACATTAGTTCGGGCCAAGTCTCGTTTTGTTACGCCGTGAGGCGCCTTCAAGCTGGGGGATCCCTTTCCTAGCGGGAGTGGAAAAGGGAAGAGGAAGTGCCAGAAAAGCGATCCCCCAGCCCCAACGCCTCCGGCTGCTGTGAGTCCCTTTTATATTTTAGGACTGCCCGAGCATAATGTGCCACCTGGTTCCATTTGTCAACCAATTTGAGCATCACCGCGACTATATTATCCGGGGTGAGATCTCCCGTCTCCCTGTAGGGTTCCCTTCGCAGCTTGACCCATTTTGTACACGCAAAAAAATGTGTGGCAGGCATTGTCCTCCTTTCCTGGGCAAAACCGACAATCGGGAGACCGTGACTTACCAATCTTGTGCAGCTAAGACTGAAAACACCCATGCCCGCCCAAAAGCTGGGTCAGATCGAAGTCAGTCTCACCATGTCTTTGATTTAGCCACGGTCTCACATCCGGGATGAGGCGCGCAGTCCACCTTCCCTTTGTGCAACTGACCCATAACTGCTGCCAATCGTTGAGCAAGCGCTGTCTCTCCTCGCGGACAACCATCTCCCTCGCATCCTCGTTTCGGCGCAGGTAAATAGCGTGGCGCTCTCTAGCAAGGAGGGCAACAGGTATCTCGCCTGCAATAACTCTCACCGCCGAGTCAGAGACTGTCGGATACGAGGATGCAATTCTCAGTGCTCCTCTTCTCTGTACCTGTGCCAAACGTTTTCGGTATACCTCTTTGCTGAGAGCGTCGCCCCATACCTCTGCTCCGTACAGTAGCACTGGCCCTATAGCACTCATCAAGAGGTGTCTTCTTGACGGGCTGGGTCCCCCTACGTTGGCCATAAGTCGACTCAGACCCGATACTCCCTAAGCAGCCTTCTCGGCCGTTGCCCTGATTTGCTCAGAGAAACTCATCTTCGAGTCGATCAGTAGATCTCTAGCACTTTCCCAGCAGTGTCTAGCATGCATAACGGGCGGTATGGAGATGAAGATTTGGGATTTCCCATCCCCCTGCTGATCAGTACGAGCCCCGCCACCTTCCATCGTACCGGGAAAACCCCGTCCCGTAGGCAAGCGTTGAATGTGCTGAGCAGCAAGTCAGGACAATGGTGATAGACGAGCTGCAACACCTCAACTGGAACATCATCTGGACCTGGAGCCTTCCTCGCTTTCAATGTGAGGACTGCCTCCTCCAATTCCAGCTGTGTGAAGAGTGGGCACTCGACTGCTGTTTCACCATGGAGAGCATCAACACGGACGGGATGGAAGGGGAAGAGTCCCCGCACTATCTCGTCCATCTTTTCCGCGTCATATATACAAGGCGATCCCCCAAGCTTCCACATGACCAGCTTGTAGCCAAGGCCCCACGGATCCTTGTTCACATTGTCCACTAGGTCCTGCCAGCAGCGAGCCTTGCTACTGTTGATCAGTTTTCGAAGGCATTTCCTAGCCGGCTTATATGCTGCCACCGAGTTACATGCCTCGTCACCGTTCCGCACCCGTTGAGCCTCACGTCGAAGCTTATGACACTCCCTGCGCTTTTCAGCGATTTCAATTGACCACCAGTACACTGGGGGCTTGCCATGCCGGGGTCTTTGACGGGGCATAGAAGCGCAGCAAGCAGTCGTCATGATGCTCGTAGTAGAGTTCACCACGTCTTAAGCTGCCAGTTCTTCCGTCCCCTCCGAAGCTCCCTGCAGCGGCTCACCTGCTGTGAGCACCTCGACGAACCTCTCGACGTACATCCTTCCGAAGTTCCATCCAGTTGTAGAAGGCCGAGAGCACGGACGTCAGGAGACAGCATCACTTATATCAAGCAGAATGCACTGTTGATCACTGGCTGAGTAGTCCTCTAATACTTTCCAGTTCGTCCGGTATGGTTCCCTCACAGCTGATACGGCGGAAAGTCAGCGTATTTCCGGAGTTTAGTACGACGAGGGCCGTCCTGGCCGCTATTTCCAGGACTCGTTTTCCCTGCGGATCCATCTGAGGCATGCCCCATTCGATTCCTTTAGCGTTGAAGTCTCCCCTAACGAGCACGTTTCCGTCTGCGTTCGAGACAGCGCCCTCCAAAGCGTGAAGCTTGGCTTGGAAAGATGATATCGATTCGTTAAGCGTTAGGTACACATTAAAGAAGGTGGTCCCTGAGCACTAAACCCACCCGAAACCATCCCCCCGCCCATAACCCTCTGCTTGAAAATAACTGTTCCGAACCCAGATAGCGGCAGTACCAGTTTCATCAGAATACCATAATGCAGGACTTTTATCATGGTGTTGCTCGCTCAGCAGCAAGAAGTCGGCTTTCATGTCCCTCACAAACTGCTCAAGCAGATTTTGGGCTGTTGAACTGCGGTGTAGGTTTAGCTTCAGGATGCGGGTCATCGGAGTTCTGATTTTGCCTTGGCTAGGGCTTCCTGGAACACCCGGAATTTTCCTGATCCCAAGACGTGTCCGAAATCAGGTCAGCATCCTTGCAAAGAATACAGTGTGCCTCCTTCGTACATTCTTTTCTTTTATGTCCCGTTTCACCGCATTTGTAACATAGGGGTCCTTTCCATACTTGTGAGGTTTGACCATAACCAAGGCATTTGAAGCATTGAAAAGGCGTATCCTACAGACAACCCACCCTATTCGTAATTTGTCCTTGTTCAGGAATTGTTCGGCGTCCTTTTCGGTCAAGTCAACTATGGCCATGCGTTGTCCCCTGTTGTTTTCTGTTGTCAGTCTCGCATTGATTCTTCCCACGCTAGGGAACTCCCTTTTGATGGCCTCTTCTACCTCGGCCAGATCCGTGACGCAGTCAATGTCTCATATTTCGATCGTTGTCATCGGTTCAAGCGAGGCTATAGTTGCGCTTTTGCCGAGGACTTTCTTTACTGCATCGCAGAAAACTTCTTTATTGCCGGCCTCTACTCCGAATTCGACCAGTATGTGGCCCGACCGCGTTGGTCGTACTACTTTAATGGTAGTACATCGGTAGTATTGGTGTCTTCGGGCCTTACGTTTCCCCTGATGTCCCGCAGTACCTCCGCGTAGGATCGGCCATCTTGGGGCTTTACGAGCAGTGCCTGCTGCCGGGGTCTTCGTCGGGGCTTCTGCCTCTCCTGTTTTGCATCAGGTCCTTGTTCTGATTGGGCATCCGTGCGGACTTTACTTTCTGGCACTTTTTAAAGGAGCGCTTTCGTTATGCGTCTATTACGTATGTAACATGCAGTATTAATCGCCTCTGCCCAAAATGTACGAGTCACTTGCGCTTGTTTTATCATACAACGCGCCATTTCAACCAGTGTCCGATTTTTGCGCTCTGCGATACCGTTTTGTTGCGGCCTGTACGGCGTAGTCAACCGTCTTCTAATTTCATGTTTCGCAAAAAAAGCGTCAAACTCGCGATTGCAACATTCGCGTCCATTATCCGATTGGAGCGCTTTTATACTTGTTCTCGTAAATTTTTCCGCGGTGGCTTCAAAATCTTTAAACGCTTTCAACACTTCTGATTTTTGTTTCAAGTTATAAATTTCGCATCACCTTGACTTGTCGTCAATAAACGTAACGAAGTATCTCACACCCGAGAATGATGCGCTTTTCGTTAGTCCCCACACACCACTGTGCACTATTTCCAATAATTGTTAGTGCGTGGACCCTTAGTTTTCGGAAATGCTGTGGCAGTCTGTTTTTCACTAATGCACACTTCACACGGTGTTAATCTTTCGTCTGGTTTAATTTTTGAACCGTACACTGCACTGCTTTTTGCTAAAGCTTTCAAATCTTTTTCATTTAAATGTCCGAGTCGACGATGCCACTTATCTATATCTTTTGTTGCATCCTTCTCTCTCCTCGTTTTTGCGCGCATAAAATAGTTTACCTATTTTTTCAGCGCGTAGGCACATTCTGCCTTTCTTATCCATTATAACTGCATCATTTTTTCTGAAGCGTACCTCGAATCCTTTGTCGGTGATACTTGCTACGGACAATAAATTTGTTCTTACATCAGAAACATATAATACTTTTTCTAGTATATATTATATCATCATTATTTTCTTCGTTTGGGAATATTAAATTTATTTGTCCAACACCTTCGATCGTCGTTGATTTATTGTTTGCTACATTCAACGTCATATTTTTGTTTGAAAAGTTTATAAAGGCTTCTCTGTTTGCGTTCATATGTTAGGTACTACCACTATTCAAGCACCATGAATTCTTTTTGTCGTCTATAGGTGGCTATGTGTCCGGTCTTCCCGCATTTGTAGCACTTTATTTTGCTCGTTGATTCCGCTTTGTGTTGATGATTTTGTTCACGTCCTCTATTAGTTTCCCGCCAGTTTTGTTTATTCGTTCTATTCACTAATAATGCGCCCTGCTCCGCACTCTCTTCCTTCGATTTACAAGCTTCGTACTCCTCCATGATTTTTATGTGAACTACATCCGGCTTTGGCAGTTCATCCCGTGTTTCTAGCGCGCACCTGAAATGTTTCATATGAATTAGGCCAGATGTAAAACGGTAGTGTCGATAACAGCTCATCTCCAACCGTTATTCCGACTTCCTTAAGTCGTGTCACCGCATCGAAAAATTCTTGAAAATGTTCCCGCATTTTGTTACCTTCTTTCATCCGAGATAGCGCAATTTTCTTGAGAAGTTGGGCTTTTCTTGCTGACCCTTTTGACTGAAACTTTTCTTTCAGTTTATCCAAATTTCTTTCGATGTGTCTGTCTCACTTATGAGACCTATCTCTGCGACGCTTACTGCTAGCATGATATCAACACATGCTTTCTGATCCTTGCGTTTCCATTTTACAATACCAGCAACATCAGACGAAGCAGGTAAGCTATTTCACCATTTGCATAACCCCATTAATTGTTTTTCACGAGGATTGTGCGCATCTGTAACTTCCACGTATCGTAATTTTCGGCGCTTAGCGGCTCAATTCGCACATTCGAATATTCTTCACGATTTCCCGCACTCTCAACTATTTCGAGTTGAACTTTTCCGGATGTTTTCCGCGCGCGTCTAGTATTTTCTACTATTTTATTCAATGTTCTTTTATGGGGACCATAACCTATTATGAATAGCAGTATAGGAAATAAAAGAGTAGATTGAATTAAAAGTATTATGAGGTTTATTTGCGTATAATAGTATAATCGCTTTAAACTGATCACTTCTTATAAGTGTCCTCGTAATCAAAACAAGTATCCAGCGCGTCTATTGCGCTGTTTGTGTGTGTATATATTGCCTCTCTAACAGGGGCAAATGATAAAACACGTCCCAGGCGGGATTCATTATGGATCAAGCCAGTTCCTTACGGTTACAAGACTCTTCAATAAGAATTCACACAGGGCATGTTTTACCAAGCAAGAAGATGATTTTTGGATGGTTACTTACTGGTAACATTTGGAGTAATAATTATATTTTGCATGTAATTTAAGCTTTGTGTAATTTTCATCCGAATCACTTTATTCATATTTGAAATATTTTTGGAACCCTTTGCTTGATCAGAATATCAGTTTCTACGAAGTCTCTCAAATTGGTTTTGCGCCGATAATAACATCCTGTCCTGGTTTCGAAAAAACCTAAATTCTAGTATTTCTGATTCGAATCCTCTTACGAACAGTAATTTTGGAAATCCAGGCCTAGATACAATCCGTTTGATTGATGGCAGTATTATTTATAAATGAAACTTCGCTTGCACATAAAATACTATCAATCACAAAATACGCAGATAAATTCAAATTTTGACATTTCAATGCTCGAATGTATTTCCCATATATTGTGCTATCCTTTTGATAGTCAAGTCTTCCATCCTATATAAGTTCTAGACATATTTTGGATTTCCACTAATGCAGCCCTAAATTTTTTAACTTAAATTAAATAATTAAATTTAGCCATAAATTGAATGTTAATTATGAACAAAAAATAAATACGACCTGGATCCAGCGTGATATCAATGATGATGGTATGTATGTATAATCGTACTATATTAATATGTAGGTAAATTACTGTTAAGTTGGAAAGTAAAGTATTTTAGCTTTCACGTTTAAATTAAGTTACTTTATTGACCTTCTGTAAACATACATATTAAATGATAAGCAAAAAAAACGTAAGCATACAAAAATGAAAAATAATATAGATTTAATATGCAAGTTGTTTATATTTATATACACAATGAAATATGTTAGTCAGTTAGCATTGAATTAATTTCAATAAAGCAACAAATGGATGGGCAACAACACGTCTTTATATGGATCAAGCATAAAAAAGATTTTCAAATGCTTATTCAACTCAACACTGTTGCGTCTCAAATATCGCTTTTTTGAAATTAACTTGAAATCGAGGAAACAAAATCTATGGAATGAAGTGAAAATGTAAAAAATGATAATTTTTTACCTAATCATAGAAAATAAAATCTAATATTGATAAAAATAAAGTATAAATAAAATTAAATTAATTGAATGAAAATGATAAGAGAAGTGCTTACAATGTAATTATAAACTCAAAACAAAAAATAAATAAATATTAAACTGAAAAAGTGTTAATACTTTAAACAAAGCATGATAAGGTAATGCGGTAGGAAAATCTTTACTTAATCCAAGTATTATCAATAAAACCGGGATTATTTTCAATTGATTCGTTTTCAATAATGTGTCGGATGTAAGAGACTTGGGATTGGTACACAATTCCATAGTGCATTATTTCAGCTCATTGGATTTTTACCCTTAATCCAAAGTAAAATCGAAAGTAAGTATGTTTTCATCTTACATTATAATAGCTTTTTCATATACGAGTACACATCTCATATTATGAATTTGTCTACTAAGTAAGTAATTTATTTATTAATACTTTCATTTCTTACAATTTGGGATCTTATGTTAGGGGTCCTGAATACAATTCATTACATCCTTAAGTCAAATTTAAGCCTAGCTATTAATATTCTGTTAAAAAAATGGTTTGTTTATCTGAAGGAAAAATTTTTAATCAAAAAACCTTACTTAAGCCTATAACTAGCTTAAAAACTAACTTAAGCTACCCCAGCTTAAATGTGCTAACTAGACTAAGAACGCATGATAGCTAAGCAATATTTCTACCCGAGAGTGATGCAATTAGGGGGTTGCGTGAAACAGCAGATCGGGCTATGAATTTTTCTCTTCGTATTTGCGCGTGCTTTATTATTTTACGAATTCCGGCTATCCGATGTAATTTTCTGGCCGAGTAATAAAAACGTTTATCGAGAGCAAGTTTTAAACATTTATTCTGAATAAGTTGAAGCTTTGTTTTCAGATAGTTTCCACATGAGTTCCATGCAGGAGCTCCATATAGCATAATGGGTTGAATCACCATTTTGTACAAAGGAATCTTGTTTTTAGTATTCAGGAGTGATTGTAGTAATCGAGCAGTCACACAAGCAAACTGCTCGAAAACTTTCCTAACACATCCAAAATCTTAATTGCAGATTTGGAAAAGAATCATTGCTTTCATTCACAGTTATAAATTATAAAATATTTTTTTTAATTATTGTTATTAAATGTAAATTTTATATCATCTTTCTTTATACTAAATTTAAACGTTTCCCTTTAATTATATTCTTCATGATATTTAACTTTTATTATTATTTAAAATCTTTTCATTTATCTTTACTTCTGTTAATTTAAAAAAAATTTGAAATCCACAATTTAAAATTTTGGACATGGGAACACTGATTTAGTGCATCCCATCTGTGAATTGCATTGCCGAATGCAATCTAACTCGGCTGAGCGAGCAGCTGTATTCGAGGTACCGTTGCGACATGGGAAAAAAAAGAGAGATTTGGACGAATCGAGGAGTCCACTTAAGATCGCGACCCGGGAAGCACGCGCGAGAACAGCCGTCGTGCAAATTGGTAAAGTGACAGAATTATTCCCCATCGAACTTGATAACTTTCGGGTGTGAGCTAACATCGTAAATGGTCATAGTTCACTACTGAATTACGTTTCGTTACTGGTTTTACTATGCCGTGCAAATAAAAAATCGAGGCAATGTCGATAAACAAAAGAAATCGATCCAATTTGCTAAACATAACGACTATACCTTGTCGGGATTCATGTGTATCAAAAGAGAAAGTGGAATGATTTAGATGGACTCTGTGTTTTCATAGTTTTTTTAAGTTCAATTGTCGCATATTAATGATGTCCCTAATCTCTACCATCAATAATATGCACGAAGAGGTTTACTTTTACTGCTCGTTGTAATGGTGTCGACTCATACCAAAAATAAACTGAGCCAATAAATGAGTTCTTGTAACTAAGTAGAAAAAAATGACGTTAAAAACATTAAGTGGGATACAAAAGTAGTGAAAGCTAAAAAAAGACGGGAAAAAGAAATTCCATAGATATCCCAGAAAGTTAACCCTGGAAGACAAGTGGCGGTTTAGTTTTTGCTCTCCACGCGGCTGTTGAAATGACTACGTTACGAGGAAATTGAAGTACGATACAACACCTAAATCTTTGGACGCGCGGTATAAAGAATACCGCGCGGAGGCTTAACGTTGCATTTGCGAATGATTCGTCTGGTCAGCATTTTTGCATGCATTCTATAGCTGCAGCGCAGCCATTGCAAACGTAGACATAACGTCAGTGGACAGCGCATGCAGTTTTGCGTCTACAATCCGGAATTTGGCTTGAGATTAGTGCGTGCAGTGACTGCGAAAGCATAAATGAATATATGGAGGGTGTTTGCAAGGTCTACGAAGAGCATTTAAAATACCGGAACCCGAATACGTCGACCATTACATGCAATATCAACCAGCTTTTCGATTTTGGGAGTCAATTGGCTGACATTAGTTGATTGATATATCAAAAAATCGATGAATACCTACGCGCCTTACAACAGGGAATGTGTCAGGGGGAGGATTTACGTAATGAGTGACAGGCCGCCAGTAGCACTGATTAAGCGTTGACCGGTCCGTAATCCATTTAGATTAGACAATAAGTAGTTTTCCATGTGATAATCTGTGCGTTTTTTCTTCTTGTGCGTTTATAGAAAAATTAGTAAAACAAACCAAATGGACACATTTCATCAGTATTGGCCCGCCTACATCGTCATCGAGCGCTCACGAGGATGTGGGTGAGTACCCACATTATTAAATTTTGTATATTTAAAAAAACACATTTACACATTCTCAGTTTTCTATATATATATATATATATATATATATATATATATATATATATATATATATATATATATATATATATATATATATATATAAATTTGTTTCGTATATATAACTTAATGTTTTATTCGGTTTTTGGAAAACAAAAACGCCATTAAAAACGCATTCACTACAGTCAAACTAAATAGAATTAGATTTCCGATTAAGATAGAGTTCAACTTAAGCAAATCCTGTTCTAATGAAACCGATTAAGTTCGTGCATTTTCATTTGTCCATTTCATTCAATGCATACTCAATTCCAAAAGCATACGAAAACACAAGGACAAGAGGCGGGGAAAGTATGAATGGATACCCATCCTTATTTGTGGGCGATAAGTATCGTAAGTCCATCCGTTTCCTCCGGGCCCAATTTGTTCTCTAAACCAGCGATTTCCTACCCCTTAGTAGGTTACCTCGGCCTCGACACCAGTCGGTCGGCATGTTTACAGGTTTAATTCATGAATGCGAAATTCTTTTGTAGTGGGTCCTTATGCTAGGGGGAAAGAACCCGCCCCACGACACCGCAACGCTAGCCTGTCAGTGCATTCACGTTTCCCCAGATAAGGTCAATCTCGGCGGATCTCAACATCCTCTTTCGCCGAGGCAGCAAACCATCGCTGCAGTTCTTTACGGACATTTCGTTACACCTACATTCACTACATGATTTGCGATTTACTAGAGGATAGAGGGTTAATATTGCCTTTGAAACCTTAGTACAAGTGTGTTCAATGTGGTCTTTACGCGTTAATTTTCTGTCAAGGAGAAAATTTAAACTTCGGTTAGGACACAGACAGATTACTTTTAATTTTCCAACAGTGAAAATATAGGTAAAGACTATCCAATGTGTTTTCCATCTTTTAATTATTTCTGTGGGGTGTGTTGACTCTGTATAAAAGCAAGTGTCATCTGCAAACGTAGCCATCTTACAGTTGGCAGGCATAGGCATGTCGTGGGTAAATATATTAAAGAGCAGTGTGTATTGAATCATTCGACGCCACTGGCCACCACTACCAATACACCTTGCTGCCATGTGGCTTTCCATCTCATGTTCGTTGTGACGGCTTCCCATGCAACGTCAGTTTTGTCGTGGGATGTCAAAGAAGCGACAGCCACATGGCGAAGGTGTAGGAGTAGGAGTCATAGATGTCACGAACCGAAAGGCAAACCGGTCCTTGTAGCTTGGAGTTCCTTTCCCTTGAATCGTTCAGGATTATACGGCCGTGAATTAAAGTAGTTTTGTTGAAGATAATCTCAGAAATTAAGTGTTGGTGCAGCAAGTTAGTATTCTCGATACAAGAAAAAAAAGCCAAACTTAGTTTCAATAAAACCACGCTGTTTATGTCTTTATGTAAGTTGATAATTTATTTGGAACGCGAGCGGATTTAGTTTATTAAATTCATACCGAAAATCATCAACGAGGCACAACAGCAAACCATCGCTAAGTCAAACGACGATCTTCGAAGAAAGCGACCTTGGACGTTCTACACAAGATTCAGATTCTCAGATCTCCACCATTCGGTTTCAATTACACGAAGCACCAGCAACGACCGCTAATGAATATCAAACTGGACAAGTTGGACTTGAAGAAAGCGTAAAGTACCTGAATTAGTAGCATCTGACGAAACGAAAATAAAAAAAATAAAAACCAGCGGTAAATAAAACACAAAACAAATCAAACACACAAAATAGAACAGCACAAGATTCAAAAAATTCAATAATATCACAATGATTTACCATTTAGCTACAGATGAGCCGTGAATACTAATACTAAGTTTTTGTTCGTGACCATGAATTAAAATAGTATCAAGTTTATTTGATTCTTAAAACAAATATTCATATGGAACAAATGCTTATTAGTAAGAGATGCGAAAATATTACGGAATTAAAAATTGCGAATAGGGTCAAAGTTAATTATGAATTACAAAAATTGGGTTACTTGAAACGCAAACGGTCAACAGAAAAGTTAATAAATAATGTTTTTAGCAGTGTAATATAATGTGATGATAGAGATATCTTGTAATGTGACGCCTACGCCCGGGAATCGAAGTGATTCCGATCCCGAACCCTTGCACTCGGCCAGATGGGTATGATCTCGAAATGCAAGCGGACTTCATCTTTCGTGCGGATATCTTGCGCAGAAGATATTTTTTTTCTCCAAATATTTAGATCTGTGGATTTAAATATCTGAAACAGAATATTGAACAAAACCCCGACGCATTTCGAGACATATCCATTTGGGATTGCCCCTCCACCGTGGCCATCGAAAAACTATGCCACTGGCAACAAATGGAGATGCACATTGCCGCCATGTGGCGTTCCATTCCACACACATCTGTTTTGTCGGAGGAGAAAACCGGTGGAATTTGACAGCCACATGGCTAAGTGTGTCGGTAAATTCTTTTGCTAGCTACGGGAGGTGTGTCCATACTTTTAAGGTACGTAAGTGGCTCATTAAAAGATTTTCGCAAATATTAACTAATGCTCGTAGTAAACTAAAGTCGTCCTCCCATTCTAGTGACATATATAAAGCGCATTCAGCGTCAACACGGAGATACGCGCGCAATTAAACAATAAAGTTAGAACTCGCAAGTTTGAAATTCCATTTTCACCGTACCTTGCGGGCACTCCCAGTTGTTTGCGGCCTTTACGATTTTCTTTGGCGCTGTGGCGTGCAAAGTAGGCGAATTCGTTTTGCTCAATCTTCCGAACTGGACTCCAAGAACGAGCCGCGTCACCCAGCGCTTGCAGTCAACGATCAGCGCAACAAGAGAAATTCCAGCAGCAGCAGCGAGACAACACGCGAGATGCGTACAATTGACAAAGAGTTTGCAGTCGGACGAATGCCGTGACTACTGTTTGGAGGTAAGCAAGTAAGTTTGACGGTGAAGGATCGGCAGTGCCCACGTCATTAATTTAACGGAATAAGTGCCAGAGCAAGATATGATTTGCATACCATCTCGCCATTAATTTCTTGCAACGTATTAAATCTAGCTTTGGAAGCTGTTTCCAAAAGTTAGAGTAGATGATAGCTGTTCCAAGAGATGGAACATCACAAATCGAGTGTGGTGGGTACAAGTAATCACCGTCATTTGCGTAGTTTCGAATAATATCTTAATATGAATTGGCGTGAATTCAACACAGTTCATGATGTTGCTTGATAGATACACGGTATTTTGTTTTCCTCATGTGAGCCAAAGATTTATCTGTACGAGTGAACATATAAAACTGGATATAAAAATTAAACAGATAACACCAGTATGTTGACGTAGCTTCATTATAAATATGACCTACTAACCCTATAATAATTGCCGTCTGAAACATTTTTGTATTTTCTTTCATCAGAAGTTTACTTCTCGTTAATACACAAAAAATGAAATGTTCAATAATCTAACAATCTACATACACTGAGAAAAATTTTAGCACAAAAGACCATAATTTATATATTACCAGTACCATATGCATAATCGATTTCGTGACAGTAATAAATTATGGCGCGGGACACCACAATAAAGCCTACCATAGATTATAGGATGTCGTACTATATAGTGTAGACAATGAACCAATAATGTCTACATGGTGTTTGACACTTTTTAGTCCATTAACCAATATAAAATAACAGTAGCAACTATATTTTATAGCCAAAGACTCTGTAAATTATAGGTCTCTATACCATTTTAAAATGCATAAAATGCTGTACAGTACTGCATTTTAAGTTATGCGATATCTGAGAATACCCTAAACTTATAACCCGGCGACGTAAAATATATATAGGTAATTGCTATATTTTATAGTAAATGGAGCCGTCTAGTGCGGGCCCATTCACTTTGTTCATTTGAATATATTGTATATGTCATAGTGCTTTGAACAATTGAATATATGAAACCACCCTTAAATTATTGGCTGGAATACTATAAACTGCTGTGTTTAATACCATATTTTACAGCACCTATAGCCGAATAGCATATGCATTCTTACTATATTCATATTAACAAGAACTGTGCCTCATGGCACCATCGGCTACCATTTTAGACGTTGTATTACTGAAATGGATTGTTTTATTTGGATTTACTTCCTGAAATTGTATACAAATCGTGGAAAAATTACTTCATATATCAATATAGGAAACAATAAAAATAATCAAAGCCTTCTTTGCAGCAATAGCAAAAAAAAAGCATCAAAAAATATTTAAAAGATTCAAGTCAATTTTAAAATATTATGTTTCCAACAATTTTGAAAAAAGTTTCTGCACAATTTCTTCTAGGTTTGTTGCAACTATTTTTTGTTTGTGTTTAATTTTCTCATTTGCAGGAAATGATTTCCTAATCGAATTTTTCAGGCACTATGTCAACACTTTTTATGAAGACTATATAAGTATCTGGAAAATCTACAAAACGAAAAAAGTATTTGCGCAATAACTTACAAAAATATACAGTGAAAGATAGGAAAAAATGGGCAATCGATTTCCAATTCAAAATAATATATTTCACATTTCATATAATAATTTATGATACATTTGGTGTTTTTTCTTACAAAATTCAAAATTCTATATTTCACATATCTTCAAAGTATTTGTGATATATTTGGTGTTTTTTAAATACATTGCTTTAACAAAAAATTTGAGTTATAAGCATACTTTTTCAATCCAACATTTTGAAGGTTTTGATCCAATTAATAATTTATACAACATATGGAGAAATAATTTGTTTGATAGGGTTCCTGTAGTCCAAATTCATATGACTAATACCTCCAAATGAGGTTCTACTATGAACCCTTTATTCGTTGAGCAACTATATGGAATCTTGTAAAAGCTAACCCTATCGATGGTTCGCCTTAAAAACTAAAAGCTGCATAAAAATATGACTGAAAAACTGCTGACTTTACTGTACGTATCTCTCTCAACGTCGTAATTCATGATTTCATACGTAATTAAAGGATTAAATTCATTAATTGCAAAAAAAACGCCTTCAGTATGAAATATATATAGGAATACGGAATACGAAACGCAAACTTAAACAACATAGAGATTTGAATCAATACTAACTAAAGAATATGATGGAGAGAACCTGTTTAATACTTCTTTTTCGATGAAAGTATCTGTTTTGACTACAGAGTGAACATATTTATGCCTGTCGAAAAGAATTGTTTTAAGAAAAGAAATAATCACGCAAGTTTTACTTTCAGATATTGCAATATATTCAATTATACCAAATAAAGGATAGTCTCCATCACTTCCTATAACTACTATGTTGCCTGTTGCATATGAAAAATTATACGTTCTTACCCAGTTTACAAATTTACAATTGGGGATAGAATACTTAATTTGTTTTGCTAAAGCTTCAGCGCTTTTCTTGAAAATATTAACTGATTTTCCATACTGAATATTTTTGCTGTAGAATTGATTATTTTTAATTTTATGAGCCTCACTTAGTAAGTATCTTTGAACAATAGTGTATGTTATATTTTTGCGTGATGTAGTTGAATTCGCAATTTTTTTCAACTGTTTATGTTTTGATTCGAATCGCATCGACCACAAGTGCTTCAATGGACCAATTTTCTTAGCTATCATTGCATAATGGCACATTAGATGGTGTTTAGGTTTTAAGTTAATTTTGAACTTAACTTGGAAGAGCTCGTGATGAAATTGTATAAGAAAATCTAAACGTTCAATCATACTTTCGGATACCTCATCTTTTAGTAAAATGTCCAGTATGTCCAAAAGAGTCGAAAAAATTTCCCATACCTCATTGTTCTCTTGCACCCATTCACCGATTAGTAAACCTAAATAATTTGCGAAAAGGAGTACCTCTGATGCAGAATACTTAAGTTTATTTTTCTTCAAATACTCTTCGGAAATTTCTGGAGGCCTATTTTTACCGTAGGTATTACCAAAGTCAAAAACACTAATGCGATTGTTTAGGCTACAAAGATCAAAACAAATTTCATTGTAAATAAAGTGTTTTATGATCAGAGTAAGTTCATAGTTAAGAATTCCTTCAAGTATGTCATGCATGATATCCACGGAATAGTTTTCTATTGCATGAAAACTAGGAAGCTGATTGAACACGCAAATAGATGAGATACCTGACGCTGAAACTTCAGGTGCCTCACAATCTTTCTGATACGATTCACGTGTTCGAAGTAGATGAATTGGAATTTTATTTGCTGATTTGGATTCTCGTTTGTGCATTTTACAAAAACGGCAAAAAAAATTTGCGGAAAAACTTTCCGTAAAGCCCAACATACCATTCAGTCCTTTGTTGTCACCAATGCATAATCCAAGAACAAAATAAACTTTACTGTTTGAAATCATAACACCCTCACTTTGCAGCTCCTTAAGCTCTGATACGAGCGGTTGAAATACTCTGTTTCCAACGCATTTTCTATCTAAACTGTTGAAAAGCATAACAAGAAAAATACTTTCCAATTTCGATCTGTAATTAGGTGGAAGACAGGGCAATGAAATATAAACACCTCCAAGATTTTGTAAGCCAGCTCTTGATCCTAGAGGATTGTTTACCTCAAACTCATCAAAATACACAAATAAAGGTAAAATAATACAATTCCTATCATAGTTTTGCACCTTTTCCTTCCAAAAGCTTGTTTGCATTATATTTGATGTGCATGTATTTTGTTTTTTTTTAAAAGTCTACGTAAGCAATGGTTTCCTTGAAAATGTCTGAAGATTCAAAAAAAGTATTGAGTGTTTTTTTATAGAAATGTAATCTACTTTGAGGTCTATTGTTTTCAGAAAAACGCCCGTTTCAGGCCTGATAGAATCCATTCGCTCACCAATCACAATAGAAGTGGAAGAGTGAAGCAATTTTTTGGAACGTAATAATGATTTCCTTCTGTGCTCTGTTTTAAATTCATCAAGGCAGTCTTGTAGATCGCCAAAAGTGTTTTTGATACATGTTTGCAAATTTACTACATTTAGCTCTGCATATTTTAATAACATATCTTGGGTTTTAGGAAACAATGCGGTACACAGAAAACTCGAAAATGTGTCAATTATAGTTTGAGCAGATTTTCTGCAAATATTTTCATTGCTGTAAATATCGGCAATAAAATCTAAAAAATCTTTTTTCAATTGAGTTTTTAAACTATGAGACACAAGTAGGGTAGTTTGAGTACCTAAGTCTGGAAAAATTACAGTTTCTGACAGTTCTTTTATTTTTGGTATACTACCGGCATTATTTTCTATATTTGTTTGGTTCAGTGAAAAATGTAAGGAAATATGTTTTTTAAAGGCATTAGTTGTTCGAAAATATCGACTTACTGGGCAGGAATGACATTCTAAAACATCTTCAAGTTTATGATACATTCTGATATGTAATAAGTCATGTTGATTTTTTTTACATTTAAAACATTCCATGATTCTGTGGCGCTTATGTTTTCAATATTCGTAATTAGTTAAAATTCTTCATTATAGTTTATTTAAAAGAATAACACAAATCATTCCAAATCAGAAACATACTTAAACTTACATACTTAACTTCTGACACCTTATACTAAATTTTTAATCAAGTAGGAAATTAATTGATATCCTTCAAAATGTAAAACAATAAGTTCATTCTATAATTCAATTGCAAACATATATGTAAAGGATTCAATTCAATTATAATTTTCATAGATTCTATTCAATTATAATTTTCATCTACGATTTATATAAAGTTTATGAAACGTGAATCAATTGTTATAATTTCAATACTCATTTGCTAGATTCGTTGAGGCTGATCGAGTTGAGACGGGGCAATCTAGGTATTGGTGGCTGAATGACAATGTCTAAATTATTCGTGTTTATTTTCAGTTTTGGTGTTTTTCGTTATTTAGTTTTTGAGTTTCAGCTCATTATTGCTACATTTAGTGTTATTGTTTATTTTTGTTAAAAAATAGGTATAGGTTAGGTTTATTATATTAGGTTAGAGATAAGGTAAAACGCTTAGGTTAGGAACATAGTTATAGGTTTTTTTTAGTATAAGATAATGTTTTTGATTGAATTTATTAGAATTAAGTTAAAACATATTAGGTGTAGGATCAAAGTTCACTGTAGTGTTAAGACGATAGATAATTTTAGAATATTGTTGGTTGGTTTTTTCTCCATTTTCCAATTGAATTTTAAAAATATGTAACAATCTTCATTGATTTGAATTTGCTATAGTTTTTTTTTTTTTAAATGTGTTTAATGATAACGTATAAATTTAGAGAGCCATTAAGTTTTTTGATTGTTATTGTTTGGAATTTGCCTTATATCCTTTTAAAATTTATATCGATTAGTATGAAATAAAGCGCTTTTGACTTTGACTTTGAGGATTCAATTCAATTGTAATTTTCATAGATTGAATTCAATTATAATTTTCATCTACGATTTATATAAAGTTTATGAAAAGTGAATCAATTGTTATAATTTCAATAATTTATAGAATGTTATGAAACATGAATCAGTTATTATTATTTCTATTATTTATATTGATTTGATTGATTGAAGATAAACAACGTTTCTTTATTGTATTTAATTTATATAAACAAGACCGGTTTTGATTCCGTATTCTAAATTTATGCAGTATCTGCTCGTAGAGAACTTACTGCCGTAAAAGACTTGTCAAATGGCGTCTTGATGTTGTACACTCGTTGTTGAATGAAAGTCCAGATGGCTTCACTTGCTTGTGGAAACTTGGCGTTCAATGATGTGAAGCTTTTAAAGCAAATGTCAATACCCGTTATGAAATTTTCAACTTCATACAGAATATCTTCGATGGCCACATAGCATTTTGTAATATCATCTGTAATATGTATATTATCCTTTAATACCGTTACAGTTTGGCAATTCGTCA